>CM061257.1:172359434-172411934 GCA_030848825.1 Tadarida brasiliensis | reverse complement strand
AAGAGTGGACTAGAAACGATTTCTCCAGGCCCTGAGAGCTCTCAGCAGAAACGCACAGGGACCAGAGAGCTGTTCCTCCGCCTCGTTCAGTCACCTCCACTGGGAAACAATACCCACTTCTCTGACTGAGGCCCGGACTGCAGGCCTGTGTGCTATGAGGCATGCACCCGAAGAATTAGAGCAGATGAGAGGCATATAGATCAGAAAATCATGGAAGACACTGTTCCAGTTCTGCTTCTCACTTACCTCTTAAAATGAAGAGGGCAAGCGAGGTCGGGTAGTTAAGTAGCACTAAAGTAACATCTATAGTAATAGGCAGGAGAACATGGGTCCGAACACTTGACGAGAGCAATAAGCAATAAAAACAGAGCTGTTAAGATCAGTCGGTCATTTTAGAACAAATAAGCAAAAAGGAAGTTTAGGAGATAATTAAGGGAATTAAAGAGTGTTTTATCTTAGCAGCGCATGTTAGAAATAATCTTAATGGGCTTTTCCAGTGTATCTACAGTAAGGAGTATGCAGAAAAGTGGTCAAACACCAAATCAAGATGTGATTTCAGGGCAAGAGCAGGGCGGACGGCACTAAGTCATTTTGTCCCACAGGCAGCCCTCAGGAGTCCACAAATAACCAATCATCTAATTAAGACCTTTAATAAAATGATATCCAGGTCTCCAGTGTATGCATTTAGCTGCTAAAGCTAATCACAAGTGTTCAGACTGGCTTTCTACACTGGTTAGTTGGTGGAGAGTCAAGTCAGCTGCGAAAGAAGCAAAGCGCATGCATTTGGGGAGAAGAAGGGCAAAGAAATGCCTGTGTGTCTTCAATCTGAATAACCTCTTCTCAACGGAGAGGCAAACCTGGCGTGATGTGGCTGAATCTTCACTAAAGCTTGAAGGGTAATATAGGATGGTAGCTAAGCACTGAGACACTAGAACCAGGTCCCATGGTGTTAGGATCCTGGTTCCATCATTTCTCAGATGTCTGACCTTCTCACTTAACCCCTTTGAGCCTTAGTTTTCTCCTCTGTAGAATGGGGCCAGTCATCGTATATACCCTATAAATCTGTAAGACTTCAAGAAATGCTCCATACTAAGTATTCAGGGAGTGCTTGCACACACCATAGATGCCATTGTTAAAATAGTTAAAAATAAATCATCGTAAAAATGAGAGAGAGATAAGATGATTCTATACAATAATATTAATAAAAATGTCATTAAATAGCTTAGAAACTAGAATGGAGATTTCTTTCAGGGGCAAACAGACATTTTTAAGGAGAATAAAGTTTTAGAGGAGACAACTTACTGTGCACAGCTTCTGTGTCAAACAAAGATAGACTCTAGTAGTTTTTCAGATGGTCTCTTTTTGTAGTTCCTGATGCCAGGGAGGTGATAGGGATTCCTGGAAGGTGGTTGGCTTGAAATAGCTGTTTTGAAGGAAAGTTTGAGGTGTAAATACTCTGGTACTTCCTCAGGAGGCATGCTGACAGCATTCACTGACAAAAGATTTTTTTTTTTTTAATTTTAATGAGGAAATTCTTGTTTGAATAATTTCTGGAGATGCATTTATACAATAGTAATCATTGAAATACGTCCAAGTCTTAACTTTGACAGATAAAAGCCCTTAAACTAAAAGTACTATGAGAGAAATCATGACATTTGCATGTTCTCATGTAACTTTCCTCAGTGGTGTATCGGAATTGACATTGAATTTTTGAAGTTCCTATGTCCAGGTTCATTTAAAAACTCATGTCACTGCAGTCATTGTATCCTATCTATATGGCAACAAGCAAAATCCACAGGCTGACTTATTGACAGCAGACGCGGAATAAAGGACCTACTTTCATGATAGAAGGCTGTCTCCAGGGCCCCAAGTCAAAATGCGTGGAACTTAAGTTTCAAAGAGCTTTCCAGTTGAAGGTAGTTCAGAGACTTCCTTTATGCAATAGATTAAATGTCCTGGTCCGGCCTCTCCAACTGAAGATATTAAATATCTTCGTCCTGTTTGCCTCACCTTTTCATCAGTGCTCCAACAACAATCTTTCTAGATCTAATAGCTTTTAATAAGCAGGCCCCCACTCTGTGGAGCGTCCTCGTGGAAAGCCACAGTTTCCTTTTACCAACTCCAGTGTGGCCACACTGATGAGTGTTACTAGCATGTATTGAAGCTTGTCCAGTCGGGACTAAGGAACTGTGCTGGGAGAGTCACCTTGGGAATCAGTTTCTCTTTCTAGCCTTCTTCCCGCTCCCTGTAGGAAGGCTCATTAACTACCCAGGTGCCTGGCTTCCTTCTGTGGGAAACGGAACAAAAGAATTGGTGTGTGGCCCTGGCCGGTTCGGCTCAGCGGTTAGAGCATCAGCCCGCGGACCAGAGAGTCCCGGGTTCGGTTCCCATTAAGGGCATGTACCTCGGTTGCAGTTTGTCCCCGACCCTGGTTGGGGTCATGTGGGTGGCAGCCAGTCGATGTGTCTCTCTCACGTCGATGTTTCTCTCTCTCTCTTCCTCCCTCTCTCCCTCTTATCCGAAGATGAATGCAAAAGTGTCTTTGGGTGAAGATGAAAAAAAAAAAAAGAATCGGTGTGTGAGATGTGTTGTAGGTTAAAAGTGCTCTGGAAGTAAAAGGTCGTATTGTTAGAAGGACTTCCCGGCCCCCATTCAGATACAGACGGGAACAGAGTGGGAGCCCAAGGACAGCAGTCACTGTCCGGGGACCCCTCAGTCGGGGAGATTTGGGTGCCCAGATGCTTTTCTCTGCAGCTCACACTTGGAGGGCAGTCATAGCGTCTGGGTGGGTTTCAAGACAGGGTCAAGATCAGGCCCCGCGCGGGAATCCCCAAGCCCAGCTGGAAGCCTCATGTGTAGGAGGCTGGGTGAGCGAGAAAGAGGTGGCGCTTCTTGACAGCACAGAAAAATCCTTTCCAAAGGTGTGCAGGCTGTCGTTCCCTGCCAGGAGAGCCGGCACCAGGAAAGGCGCTGTAGTACGAGGACATCGAGAGGAAGCTAGGAATGGAGTCAAATAATTTTGTCGTAAACATATGGAATAATTGGCCAGTGGTGCAAGAAATCTAAATGAGGTGCAGAGACAGCTGGACACTTTTATCTCACGAGAGAAAGGATTGAAGGGGAGAGTGATAAAGCAGGGAGGTGGAGTCCAGATAAAGCCAAAGGGAGCGGGCCTGCCGGACTGCATATCCTCTCTGCTCAGCAGTTTGCACCGCGGCCGTTTATTAAACACAGGGCTGCCGTCTTTGGTGATTATTTCCAAGTCACATCTATGTTTCTGAATAAAAATCCATCTGAATCTCAAGTCAGATTTGCCAGGCGCTAGGTTCATTGTCTGCCCCGAGTGTGCCGAAGCTGCGATGCTGAGGAAATGAATAGGAAAAACCTGCTTCTGAACTCCAGCTTGGTGCGCGGCAGGTGAACCGCTTCCCTTTCCGATGGCGTCCCGTGCCAGAAAAATCAGGACCGTGGAAGGAGGCAGGGATGCCAGGGGGTGCGGTGCCAGCGATCCCCATGAAGTCTTTTGCTGAACAGAGCGTTTTCTTCCCGACAGGTGCTCACGGGGTGAGAGAACCGGGTCTCTGTCAGCGGGAGGGTTTCCAGGTTCCCTCCGTCTCTGTCTCCATGGTCACATTGTCATTTCTTAGGGACCTGCAGTAAGTTCCGAGAGGAAAACCAATAGGAGGTGGAAAAGGAAACTAAAAGACATGAAAAGAAAAACACACGCGATTCACGTTTAACCAGAGGGCTTGCCCTGAAATGTAAATGGATTTCCTTTTGCTCTGTCTACAGTAAAGGGAACTCACTGGAGGGGACCAGGGCCTCGGCACATGACATACCGATTCTGAAAAAGAGGAGCTATTACCGTATTTTCCCATTTCACTTTCGGCAGCAGATTTGTGAATGTCCGTGTATTGGAGATACTCGTTGTGCCTAGGCACGGTGCTTCTGCCGGGTCACGTCAGCCTTCCCAGACACCTTCCGTCCTGCAGACGTGGGAGGACCATGGCCAGAAATTGAGTTTCAGTCCAAATGTGGGCGAGCAGCTGTGGTAAACAAAAGGAGTCGAGGGGGGAATCAAAGGAGGGGATGCCCACGAGAGAACTCAGAGAGGAGGTTTGCTGCTGTCCTTTCCATGCAGGTCTACCCGCGCCTTTGTGCTTTTCCCTCTCGCTCTGCAAAGGAAGAATGAAATATGGTTTTCATAGCAGGCAGCATTATCTCAGGATGCATATTTCTTCGCTGGGTTGGAATGCCAATAAGGGAAGAAAAAAAGTTCCTCATTTAGAGGGAAGTACAGCGCTACAGAGAGAACACAAAACAAGGAGAAAAGGAATGCAACAAGTTCCCGAAACGGTTCCCCCAAAATGCCCCTTAAAGAAAATATTTAAATGAGAACTTTTTTGGAGGTAACATTTTTTTTTTTTTTTTTATGCTGGAAGTTAACGTTTTCCAAAAGTCTCTAAATGTGGAGAGAACTTTGGCCCCAAATGTAGACTATTTGGGATATTTGAAGAGCTGTAGAATTAGCCTCCTCTCTTTCATTGATGAAGACAATGCACTCCACAGACGAGTCCTGTGTTAGGCACCAGGCTCTACCTACTTCTGCACTTCATTAGGCCGGTATTTGGAAGAGAGACAAGGTTCGCTCAAATAAGTCCTTTATCCATCTCAATTGGCATGATCTACATGGTTTCTCAAAGTAACACAGAAATAAAAGTCTATATCTCAGTGGGTTGCGTGATTTAAAGTAGGGCGATATTGACTTGCTATTTATTTTTAAATAGGAAAAAAGTGAGGACTGTTCATTAAAAAAATATTAGAAAATTATCCTATAGCAACAGATTGCTTTAAAGTATTCCTAACTTCAGTCACAGATGGATAAAGCCATATTTTAAAAAAAAATTTTTTTAAGGGAATTTTCAAATTACCCTCTAACTTCTTTCTAGAATATAGAAAATGGAAAGAGGTTTATAAATGCAAGGTTTAAACAGAGTCCTCAAATTAGAAGCTATTAAAAGTACGGTAAGAAGATAGATCAGAATATATCAATACCATGTTTACTTTCTCTACTTTTTTTTTTTTACTGTTAAAAACAAGAATCTTAGTGGCTACAGCCTGGTTCTTAATTTTCAGTCTTTTCTTACCACATTGGTGCCTTTTCCAGTAAGTTATTTTTCTTCCCGTCTTCCTTTACCCACGGTATAGAGTGTTTTCTAATTTATTCCAAAAATGTACTGTCAGAGAAATAAGTACTTTGTGAATAGTCTTTAGACCATATCCTCATTCACTTCACTCATTCATTCATGCAGTCCTTCACCAGAGAGCAGCTTTCCAAAAATTACTTAATTGAGAATCTGCTCTGTTAATGAGTAAATGTCGGTCCTATTAACCTCTTGATCTTGTTTTGTCTTTGCTGTTGTTTTCATTGTGTTGGATTTTTGAAGAATTAGAGAGCCAGCATTGGCAAGGTGGCACCTCCCAGTGCTTATCTCAGAAATTCTACCCAATTCATGACACTCAGAACTATTTCCTCTATGCCAGAAACAAGGAAAACCATTTGTTATCTGCAAAATTATTAGAAACTTGGGGAGGAAAATACATAGAGACTTACTGGTGTTTTTTTTGCGTTTTGTTTTCTTCACATCTTTTTCCTGTTTCATTGTTTTATTATAACCATAACAGAAAACCTCAGTTTTTTTGTGCATGAATCAGAATCATGTTTGCTGACTGATCATTTCATATAGATTTGCAGCTAACTCCCTGCCCTCATCCCAAATAGTTAATTCTGCCCTCAGGTTGCAACACATGCAAAGTTCTTTCTCTTTTCCCCTCGCAAGGTAAACACTGAAAGATATGAGATTTCCCGTCTGTCTTTAGATACAGCTTATCTTTTAGATAAGTCCCTGCAAGCTGAGGTTTCAGGCTGTTTAATGTCGACCTCTTGGGTTCCAAACTTCCTTAAAGCCTTTAGATAAGCAAAAACTTTAGCAGTAATTGCTAAAGGCATGGTAGGGACCTGGATTAATCCCCAGAGATCTGGATTCAAATCTACCCCAAAGCCCACAGGTGAAAACTCTCTGTAATGATCTTGACTTAAAGGTTTAGCACAATTCTTGAGGAAGGATCAGGTCATTCTTTATGAAGTGTATGGCATAAGAATGACTGCCAGACGATTCCTTTTTCATTATTGATTGGTAGATCTCCTTCATAGAGATGGTCACAGATATGTGCATACTTTCACCTGTCTGATAGTGACATTTTGTTACTTTCAAGATTAAACTGTAATGTATTTTATTTATTTTATTGTTGTTATTATTTTTGTTAATCCTCACCCGAGAATATTTTTCCATTGATTTTCAGATAGAGTGGAAGGGAGGGGAGGAGAGAGAGAGAAACATTGATGTGAGAGAGACACATCAATTGGTTGCCTCCCGCACTACCCCGACCCAGGCCTGGGATTGAACCCGCAACCCAGGCACGTGCCCTTGACCGGGAATTGAACCTGTGACCCTTCGGTCTTTGAGCCAATGCTCTAACCGCTGAGCCCAACTGGCCAGGCCTAAACTGTCATCTGTTTTAAACCTAGATCTTGGATATATTTCATTTAACAATTAGGAAACACATGACAGCTTTCTTTATCTCTGCACATTGTTTTCTAAAATTCAGAAAAGTGCCCAGTAGTCTGATGATGAGACTATTGTACCAAATATAAACATTGTATACAATGAAATGCATAAGGATTTCACTGGGCACAGTGGTCTTTTTCCCTTTTCTTCTTTAATTGTGGATCTGGTTCTTATTGCTTTATTGTCAGTGCCGTCGAAAGGATGCCTGGGTATTTTTGAATGCCCAGGAGCAAAATTTCCTCTTCATTAAGGAGTGTACGAAGTAGCCCAATGGAATTTGGTCCCGGCGGGTTTTGTTTCCTGTGTTACCTGAAGTCTAGAGTTCGAGAGGGTACCTTTCGAATAACCTCCTTAGCTGTGAGTTACTAAAATCCTGATCATCTGAGATCTGTGCGACACAGTGTGTCTCTTCACTTTGCTAAATATGCAGGTGTCCTGTTATCCGGGGATGTTCCCATGGAGTCCGTGCCTGTGTGTTTGTGTTGGGTGTGATGGGCTGGTGCAGAAGAAGAACGGGAAGGAGAGTAGAAACTCCCTGCGGAATAGAACAGTGAAAGTCAGAGGGATTAGCTTTCGCCGTAATTTTTTCATAATGAAATTACTAAAGCAGTGTCAGTAAACAGGAAGCAAGTGAAGTGTAAAATAATTAGCACCAAAGGGAACATAATAGGTTACTTATTAAAATCCATAGACGGATTATATGACCCCATCGGGTCCAGGGACCAGAGATCACATGGCTCTGTGTGCCTTTTCTGAGGGGAGCACCCCAATGCACTTTGTCAGCTTACTGGCTTCTGACATTAAATAAGCTTCAGGTATGATTTATTGAGTAGCCTTTTGACAGGAGCAAGAAGCTGAAATCTAGCCTTGCTGAGCCCCGGCTCTGTTTTCATTACCTTCCCCAAGTATTACATTTAGTCAACCGAGTTATGTGTAGTTCTGAGAGAATCTCTCCTGCTCCCAGAAGTCATTGTTCCACTCATAATAAAATTATGCTATCAATTTGCCACAAGAGAAACACTGAAGTTCACTAAATTATTGCCATGTGTTTTGCACTAAAGACAAAGTGATACCAATTAAAAAAACAACCACCCTTGGATTCTCCGTTTTAATGGTGTGCGGGGAGGAGCAAGGCTGACTCGCAGGGGAGGTCACGTCTCCTGCTACACGTTACAAATTTCATTTTCCTTAATTAGAAAGTGGCGTTGGTGCAGAATGAGCGGGGCGTTTAAGTGGGGAAAGAAGAAAGAAGGAAACCTGAGCTGAGCCCTAAATAATATGTCAGAAAATGACAACTTGCCTCCTTCAAGACTATTTCATTTGAAAGATTTGCTAGGTTACATTAGGCTCAGCTAGATTTTTCTGGAAATGGGGCCATAACCCACAAACTAAAAAAAAAAAAAAAAAAAAAAACGCCCCAGTTCCTAAGCTCTGCAGATAAGTCAAACCCAGACTTTGGTTCCATCTCGGTAACGAGTACTCTGTAGTTCTCATTCAGGGTAACATGTTAGGATGCTGTATCCCTAGGGATCTGAGCATTAGTTATGATGTGAGAGTGTCGTGTTTTTAGAGTATCAGCAGGAACTCATATCCTGTGGTCTCGATCCATCTTCTACGAGATTAATTAAAGAATTGCCAATAATTTGGTCTCGGAAGGAAAGCTTGTTTATCTCACAGCCTAAATAAATAATGCCTGCCAATTTACCATCAGGTTGGTGATGAAGTGAATTCGGAATTTTAAGGATGATGAATAAGTCAAACTCCATTACAACAGAAAATCTTTATACAATAAAAATATTTCCAGCCCGAGGCAGTAGTTCAGTAATCTCGAACAGTACTTCTAATGACACAATGTTATTAAGCAGTGGTGGACAATCCCTTGCAGTGTACTATAATGAATTGTATCTGTTTGGACGGAAAAAAAAAAAACAGGTAAAATTTCTTGAGAAAATTGGCAGTTCATGGAGAGGATATGATTTTCCCAATAATACCCGTAAATCATTAACAAAGAAAAAATATAATGAGAGCTCCCATTGCCAGAGCTTCGAAGAAACTCTTCCGTAGCCTGATGGAGAAAATGACTTCCCTAGGAATCACAACAGAATAAAATTCGGTTGTGTTTTATGAAAGAGAGCCCTCATTTCAGGCTATGTTTTCAAGCTAGTTGATGATTTGAAATAATTTCTGGATTGCCTTCCCCCCCCCACCCCTGCCTTTTCAGAGACAAAGGGATTCGACTGAAGCACAGTGCTTAGCTCTTAGTAGGTCCTCATAACTTCTTGTTGAATTGAATTCAAATAAGCTAGAAAAGAGGCTGGGGAAGAAAATACACATGAAAACTGAGCATTGAGGTGCGAGGGTGGCCACTAGCTGGCCACTTTGGGAGGAGATTAGATTTGAGTTCATTTTGAATCAGAGGAAGGAAGTGTTCTGGTAGTCAGATAGAAATAGTAGGAGAGACCATGAAAGTGGGGAAATTGAGTAAAAGAGTCTGGGCGGAAAGCAACTCTCCGCAACGAGAGAAAAAGAAGTTTGCAAGTGTATGAGGTACAGGGAGAGAGACAGGCCCCCCAGCACAGCGAGGGGGAAGGTGCGGTCCTCACACAAAGGGGGGTGCGGTGTGTCCTGTTAAAGGGACTGCCTGGGATGTCGGCAGCTTGGTCTAATTCCAGCGCAGACAATGTGTATGATCTTGGGCAATTTAGTACCTATTCCCTCATCCATGAAAGAATGGGGACTGGGTGATTTTTAAGGTCCTTTCATCTTTAAAATTCTCTTATTTTATGATTCTAAGCCTGTGAATTGAAAAAAAAAAAGTCTAGTCAAAGCAAGTGAGATGAAGACGATTTCAACCATTGTGTTTGGAATTGATTCGAAGAGAGGGAGAGAGACCAGTGGACTACAGGTGACTTAAACAGAACCGGCACCAGAGACCTAGCTATTGAAAGGAAGAAAAAGAAACCGATTTTGTCTCTATTGTTAAAAAGCGTGGCGGGACCTGGTGACTAATTCAGCATGGGGTGAGAGCAGAGAAAGAAGCTCCGACAACTCCGGGCTCTGTGCCTTGCAGAGCAAGGGCTTGAGGATTCTTTCCACAATGACAGCAGATTTGAGTGGGTCCTGGTGGTTCCTCTAGGAAGATGAGCTTGTTTTCACAATAGATAGCATAAAATAGAGATGAGCCCTGGAGGGGAAGAGGTCAGAATAACAGGAAACGCTGTGGGACGGCACAAGGGGAAGGAAAGGTAGGTCTGAGGGTACAGATGTTATTCAAGGCCCTGGGAGCAGATGAGCTTGTCCAGAAAGAGAGGAGACCTTGGTGACAGAGGGCCCGGGGAGGAGCTTAGGGAACAAAGGGCGGGTCCACACTGACCACTGTCTGCAGAGGGGACTCTGAAAAGGACGATACCATATATGGTCCCATCGGAGCGTCCTAAGGCAGAACGCTGTAGGAAGCAAGATTTCAATCCATAATTTAAAATTTCCAACTGGAGTGAAAAAGCACGTTTTACATCTATTTAAAGCACAAAGTTCTTCAGAAAAGTGGAATAGTAGGCAAAGTCACAAAGAACATCTTTCTCCTTCCAAGTTGAGATAGGAGGATAAAGGGGGAAACCTTTCGTGCCATAGAAGTCGGGACTTCAGTAGACGTTCCACAGTTTGCCGTAGCTGTGAAGGTTAAACTCTTATAAGGTGTGGAGCTGCACCCGGAGTTCTTGCTCTTTGTGAAGTTCCTTGGCATCTTGCTCCCAACAGGTCGGCAACACAACAAAAACCATCTTCCGAACAGTGTGTTGCTGATCTGGCGTTGAGGAGCATGGACCTTCTGCTGAGGGCTGAGCTCCGCTCTGAAGTAATTGACTTCCACGGTGACCATTCATACTCTTGGCTTGTCACTCTTGCAGTGATTTATACATTTTTAAAGGCGGCAGTAGAGAAAAATGAAATACCATCTTATGAAAAGTGTATCTTATTTAGCTTTTATGCAGAGGCTATGCACAGTGCCTTATCTTGATCAGTCTGATCAACTGTTTCTTAAGTCCCTGTTGCCAGGTAGACGCCCCTGTTTAGGAGAGCAAAAGAGCTCCAACACCAGGTCAATGCTACCTGTACAGTTTCACAAAAAGCCCTTGAATTTGGAGTCACTGAGATGCTAAGGTCAGATGATTTTCCCAACCCCAAGAGTCACCCTCATATGTCAAGGTTGTCTAAACTGACTCTAGACATTGAGATTTGGGGAGCTCATTATTTATTCTGTCACTTCCTGACTACACAGGAAGGGAGGAATGAGGTTGGGGTGCTATAACTGTGCTATTTAAGTATTTCCATCAGCGGGACATGCGTGGGGGAGCCCCACCATCACAGCTGACCTTAAGACACAACTTAATGAGCAAGCCCTCGCCCTGAGCCTCACCCTCTCCACCTGGAGTCATACTTTCAAAGCTCTCGTCTCGACAGTTTCATACTGAAAAACCTTATTTCCTAATGGTCTCCTTCCCGCATTCTTCGTTTGTCCTACTTTCAAGCTCACTCCTGTCAAGAATTCTTTCCAAAATAAGCATATTCCTTGTCCCGTCTTCTCAGTGGTTACCACTCGTACAGATGAGCCCTAGGATCCCAGGCGAATCTACTTTTCAATGAGTTTGAACATTTTCCCGAAACAGTTATCTTTTCCCCTTGAATGGAGTGAATGAGTCATCCTTGTTATCCATCCAGTCCTGACTACATATTTGGAGTAACACATGAACATGTTACAATTTCTTAGAAAACTGGGCATTCCTAATAAAATGAAGTAATATGACAGGTTGAGTCATTTATGAGAATATGTTATTTTGTAACTCTTAAATCTTTATTTAAAGGGGAGCCTTTAAATGCAGTATCAAACACAGTCAGTGGAATTATAATTACAGGAGGGCCGAGTTTTATAATAGATCCCTCACGTGGCTCCCGGAACACATGCCTGTCAGGATTCAGCTGTGCTCGCTCCGTGATGAGCCCGTGCTCTGGAGACTTGTTTACCAGCAACGTTATAGAAACTGTAAAACTCACGGAAGAAAAGTTGACTCTGTTAAAAGAATGCACCTCCTACTCCTTGAGGGTGGAAACTAGGGTCGATTTGCTCCCCAAGATCGGGGTGCCTGCCATACTTCCTGGTCCCAGAAGATGCTGGCCCCTCAGTTGTTGGGAAAAGGCACAGGTGACGAATGACGATTTAGTGTCCATATCAAAGAATGCTGCTGAACGGTTTTATCTGTGTAGTAAAAACTGTTTAGCGGTGGTCATACTTCCTCTGGAGGTAACGGGGAATTTAAAATGTGAGATAATATTCTTGTCAATTCTGGGCAGTTGATAATAAAGTGTTTAATTGATAATTTGGGTAGTGAAAATTGGGTAATTTAAATGAAATGAGATATAAAGGGAAAAGGCCTTATAAACAAGCTAATCTAAAACTCTCACTTTCCAAAAAAAATGAGGTCTAGAGAGGGGAAATGAATTTCACAGGACTACACAGGTTAGGGGTGAAGCCCACAGTTGGCAAACCCAGTCCTTGGTCCAGACTGTTTCTAGTATACCACCCTGCCCCAGAATCCTTTTATTTCAATGATTTAATTATTTTTTTTAAAAATACATGAAAGGATGTATCTTGATCATGTAGATAGTTTCCTTCCTTTTCTGTGTAATTTCATAGTGTCATGACGACCTTGGTTTTGAAAAATAAGTTCTCTTATTATGTTGCATTCATGCACATTGTGAAAAGTGAATTAGTAAGACACTAAGAATTGAGATTCTTATATCAGGTTTTAAATAAATTTTATTAAATAAAATAGTTATAATCCACCCAGATGTAATTATTTAGTTAGTTAGTTAGTTAGTTTTAGTTAGTTATTTAATCCTCACCCGAGGATATTTTTCTGTTTATCTTCAGATAGAGTGGGAGGGGGAGAAAGGGAGAGAGAGAAACATTGATGTGAGAGGGACACACCCACTGGTTGCCTCCCACATGACCCCAACCAGGGTCAGGGACAAACCGCAACCAAGGTATGTGCCCTTGGCTGGAATTGAACCCACAACTCATTGGTCTTCGGGCCAAGGCTCTACTGCTGAGCTAAACAGGCCAGGGCCACCCAAATGTAATTTAAAAAAACAACAACATAAATCACTTAAGGAATCTCAAGAAGCCTTCAAAACATTCACTCTGGATTTGGCTTTGGGCTGAATTTGTTAGTGGGGACTTTTGCATTGAAAATGGTATGGGGAGATGAAGCAGGGAGATTGAACCAAAACATCACAGGGCACTTACCTGAATTCTTTAATAAAAGGAGTTTCTGGGTCTGGAAGAGATACCCAGAAACAAAACTACCGTTAAATCTAAACCACAAGCTCAGAGTGGGAGCCACCACCTTCTTGGATCCACGACCTTGGACTCCAGCCAATGATGAAGACCCAGGGCAGCCAGTGAACAAAGCAATTACAATGGGAGTCAAACTATTAAGCAGCCAAGAGTTCAGCAGCTTTATGCCGCTGCCAAGGTATCCCTAGAACACTATGTAAGAGGAATTGAATAATATTAACATTCCTACATGGTAGTTTAAAGCAACTTACAGTAGAGTCTAATCAATCCAAGCAGATTTTTCATGTTGATGACTGTGGGAGTGGTTATTTTATTTTTACATGTACTTTTACAAACATTTAAATTGAAATAACCGGTAGCATAAAATTGCCAGTGATTTAACTGGCAATGAACTTGTAACCACATATACTTGGAAGATTTTCTCTCTCTCTTTAGCTCTCAGGTAAATTTCACTGCATGACAACATTTCACGCCAGGCAAAGCTCATACAGGAGATGAAAAAGCATGAAGCATAACAAACATCACAAAGCCAGTACAATTTCTTGTTTATAAAGAAAAACAAGGAATGTAAGCTGAGTGGAAAGGTGCCGGTTGAAAGATATTTTAAATGCCTTTGAGTTAAAGGGATCAGGAAGCAGAAGGCAAATTCTAGAGGCTAGCACACCGAGGGAGGAGGCTGATGAATTGCCCTGTGCACATTTTAATTAAACTATCATCTTGAGATTTTTTGTGTGTATTGATTTGCACAGTACTTAAAAAAGCTTCTTTCCCCCTGACCTCCCTCCTCTGAATGTTAAAGCTTTGTGCCTTTAGCTTGACTCCCTGAAAAGAAATTACTCATCTTTGGGATTGTTA
Source organism: Tadarida brasiliensis (assembly GCA_030848825.1). Classification (NCBI taxonomy): domain Eukaryota; kingdom Metazoa; phylum Chordata; class Mammalia; order Chiroptera; family Molossidae; genus Tadarida; species Tadarida brasiliensis. Next base: position 172,398,098 of record CM061257.1, on the reverse strand, counting down.
TGGAGGGGAAAAAAAAAAAAAACACAACAAAAAAACAAATGGGTGGACATGTTCTCTTCTCCTTTTCAATATGTTTAAATTTCAACTGTTCATATAATTATGCTGGCATGTATTTCTTCCTGGCTCTAGTCATGCAGAAAAATTTTAAACATGAGAAATTGGACAGCTCTAATGTGGTGTAAAATCTACTTACGCATTGTATTTCTTTCAATATTCTTTACCAATAGTATGTACATTGTTAAAATTAAAAGAAAATGTTAGCTTTTATGCCCTAATGCATTTACGTGATATACATAACTGCCAAACATTGTATAACATTGAAAAGAGGAAGTTTGCAAAATAAAAGACATGTTAAAGACAGGGTTGCCTTTAGGAAGAGGGGACAGTTGACAGTCACTTAATAGTAATCAGCACTTATAAGACACCAATTGTAAGAGTATTTACCAACAAAAATTAGTTTCCTAACACCCTGTGAGCCAGCTATTCTTCCTTCTTACAGAGAAGTAAACTGAGGCATAAGTTGATGTGATTTTCCCAGGAGTTTTTTGGAAAGTCATGGAAGTAAAATCAGACAAAAACATTGGGATACTCAGTTGCCATGTCAGAATGGGAGACCACATTCATAGGTTGTAGGATTTCCCTGTTGATCTCTTCTGAGTAAATTGAAGATTAGCATCTGCGAATTTCTACAATCCACCCTACCTACAACCACCCCCACCTGCTCACCACGCACAAATGCTGAAGGACCAGGAATATGGGGTGCTGGAAGTCTGAGGTTCATTACAAGGATGATCTCTTTCTGAGATATCAGTTGCTGAAGCTGATCTCTCCACTAGGCAGGTCATGTACGTGTAGCAAGATGGCCTGATGGAGGAATGAAGAATCGCATGGTATAGATGTCGATGTCCTTCTTCCTCGGTGACTGGTTACATTCTCGCTCAGCTTATATAAAAGGGGCCTATTCTGCTGCTGAAACACTGCTCCCATCTGTTCAAGAGTGAGCTCAAGCTAACCCCCTGATGTTCACAAGGAGCCCAGATTGGAAATGGTGCTGAGCAGGACCACACCTTCGAATCAAACAGACTGGAATCCAACAGACTGTCTGGCCTCTCTCGGGGCAACATCTTTAAGTCTTTTCTTGGAGTAGCTGTTGTTGGTAGTGATGGAGAAAGGGATCCAGAGATAAATAGTTTGCTCTATCTTGTCAAAATAGTTATCTGCATGTGAGTGATTTCTGAGTTCTAATGTATTTTAATAACGTTGTTCCTTGGTCAAGGTTTAATCTTTGGAAGAGTAAAATTTTCCAAATTTCAAATAATCTCTCCCTAGAAGTAGACTGAATTTCTTTCTCCTTCATTTTGGGCTACTAAGCCCCCTGTACCACTCAAGGTTTTTCCTCCTTCAGCAATGGACTGTATGGTGCTCGTTGTAAACCTCTGCTGGTGATGGAGGTCACTGAGAATGTAAGGACACCCGTGGGCCCCCAGATGGAGGTCACTGAGAATGTAAGGACACCCGTGGGCCCCCAGAACAGTGTGCACACACACAAACACACAGTGTGACCAACAGTCTTCAGTCCCTTCCATGGACCCTCTAACAATTAAACCCAGAAACAAATGAACAAAAGCAAACGATAATAACAACAACAAAGAAACATCCTCCACTAACAAGTTTGCAGGAAATATGTTCACTAATCTAAGAAAAAAAAAAAAACATAATCACTATTCCTCCTTTTGTTGGTGGTTGGATTTTAAATTAATCGAATTTTTAAGTGGTAACAGATGGTTCTCATTTGATTAGATGTTAAATTCATAAGACTTATGACCCATACCTTTTGGGTTGTGGTGTGTGGTACCTCCAGGGCCGCCCCAAAGGACTGGGCATTCTGTGCCCTGCACAAATGCAGGACCATCACGTGCACCTTGCAGTCAGGCTGTGATTGACCCCCTCAGAGTCCAGCAAGGCGGCAGCTCTCATCAACGCCTAACGCATTTTGGATATTGAATGGGTTAATAAACCGAAATGGTACCACCCTATAGCACATCAATTTTAGCAAAATGCTCTTTCAGTCATTAGCCATTAAGTTGGCTTTAGCTCTAATTATTCTCCTTTTTCTTAATGTTTATCTCAGTGTGCTAAAAAATATACACATAGTACATGTCTAAATAGCCATTAGAACTTAAAGAATATCACTATTCAACATAAACTTTTCTTCTTTGGTGAGCGTTATGCTAATAAGCGTCTCGTACGCTGCCTTTCAATGATTTGTGACCACCTTAGAGCCCTGCTCTGTGAAATGTCTGATTATCTGCATATCTGTCTACTAATTTGTTTATCTGTCCACCTATCTATAGAAATTTTAAACGGTGTAATAACTTTCAGAACAGTGACACTAATGTAGTATTAGATTAAAAGAATGTTACTTTATATGGCTGTAAATGCAATTCAGAGGCACTTAAAGGGAGCTCTATACTTAGCATGATTCTTGGCCAGTGAAGACAGGTTGATCCCACTCATTTTGGGATTGCTAATTTGCCGTTAATTAGGAAGATTGATTCCGTTCTGTGATGCACAGGCCAACCCCAGATGCGTTTCTCTGGTTTCTGGAGCACTTCCGTAGTCACTGCCATTGCCAGCGTGGAACCGAATGTCACAGGACCTCGCGGAGCAGAAGTGCTTTGTGGCCTCTGGAAAGCGAGGAGCGTCCTTTTTCTGATTTTGTTTCATATGATAAAGCCCATGCTGGCCTTATTTTAAGTAAACTGCTTTATTCCACTGGATGTTTTAAAAAATTACAACACGAAAGCTGGGCTCTGATTTGAATTTCTGGTGAAAGAAACGCCTCTCTAGCAAAAATTCTTTTTTTTTTTTCCGCGAAGTGAGTGCTGGCCCCAGATACAATGCACCGGCTGAGGTTGTGCTGTTCTGTACAACAAAGTGTTTATTTTGCAGTATGTTAACTGTTTATCTTCCCTGGGATGTATCGAGTTTGCTGTTATAAGGTTTTTTTCCTACTCTCTTCTCTTGCTGATGACAAATTTTAATCATTTGACTGTCCTTTGCGACAATTCCTTTAACTAAGATGAGTTATATTCCCTTTATTGGAATGGAGTCAGGGAATCTATCAAAACTAGTGAAAGGAAAATTCCTAGACATGTTTTTAAACATAGTCATTAAGAATTGGCTGAACCAATACAGAAAGAAACGTGGGTACTCGGGAGTGCGAAGAAGACCACGTACTGCAATTCCAGTGCCCACAGTGGCCAGCAGGATGACAGGCCACTGGGACCCAGGTCATTTAGTTCAGAGTGGTGGAAACGGGACAATAAAGACGGCATCAAACCTCCAAGGAAGGATCTCATTTCACCTACGTACTTCACTTGCTCTGTAATGTTACAAGTAAACATACCCATGAAAAGTGTACATATCATCTGTATGATGATGACCATACATGAACAGTATATAAATATTTACATTTAAAGTCGGTGCCCTAATCCATGATTACTCTTCTATCTTTCCTCTTCCTTAACAACCTCAATAGTTTGGCAAACTTTTTATCATTTCTTTTCGACTCTAGAAGCACGTTGAAAATTATTGTGCTGGGCTACATTTAAATGGGCTACCTATGACCTGAAAAAGAAAACAGAATACAGTATATAAAAAAACACCTAGACACATGAGGACATGAGAATGGGAAACGAGTGATAATGCCTAAAACGAGGGTCTTTGAGCATATTTGTCTGCATCTCGTTAGCCTGGCTTTCAGCCTCCTGTGCTTAATAGAGCACATGGTTGTGGCTTCCCTCATGACTTAGTGATGCTTGCTGGCCTTGGTGACATTGCCCGGTGTCACTGGGAGCTCTTTGGTACTTCGGTAGTTCCTTTTTTTCCCCCTGGATATCTCTGAATGTTTCATATCACAGTTCCTTGTGTAATCAACTCTACTTATTTCTGTGGTCTATTGTCTGTAGATACATTTTAATCCCCAACTGGCTTCTTCCTTCCAGCCAGTAATCTGTTGAGATGTCACCTGTGTCATCAATTGGTGTATGTTTAGTAAATCCAAAAGTATTCTTGTACTAGCCAGCAGAAAATATATTTGGGGGATTAGATTTGCTGTTTCCTTCAAAACCACACAGGAACGTTTATTGAGCACCTGCTATTGTAGAAGTACCTCAGGGTCCAGGAACTGTGCTGGGCATGGTGTATTCAAGAATGGGGCAGCCCTGGCCGGTTTGGCTCAGCGGTTGGAGCGTCGGCCTGCGGTCCAGAGAGGCCCGGGTTCGGTTCCCGCTAAGGGCATGTACTTCGGTTGCAGTTTGTCCCCGGCCCTGGTTGGTCGTGCGGGTGGCAGCCACTTGATGTGTCCCTTTCACGTCAATGTTTCTCTCTCTCTCTCTCTTCCTCTCTCTCCCTCCCACTCTATCTGAACAAAAAATGAAAAAATGTCCTCAGGTGAGGATAAAAAAAAAAAAAAGAATGGGGCAGAACAGATCCTCTGCCCTCATGGAGTTTTCAGTTCAAAATCAAACGTAAATGACAGAGGTACAAAATCATTGCATTCATTTCTCAGAAGCTGGAGTCTATTTTCCCTAAAGTTCGATGTTCTAATTATGCATCGAGTCCTAGCCATACCCACAAAAGCCTACACAATATCATCTTCTGAATTTCATCAAAACATATCCCCCTCCCCCCATGCAGTTGGGAGAGAAAATTAAATAAATGGGAAGAAAGTTGCATGAACTAGGAAGCTCATACTCCTCCCCCCATAGCCAGACCTTGTATTTCTTGCCTTTTGGAAGAAGGCTCTCTCTGCCTCTATCCATTCCCGGGTCCTCCATTCCCTCCCATCTCATTGACTCACTACAGTGAAATTCATCTGTTGAAAAGAATGAGATATGTGTAAATAAGACGTCTTTGAGAGGTTTGTGTATCTGTTTTCTTAACACTGGTATGAATATTTGGGCAGTTTGTCAGATGCTAGATCTTTGTAGTGCTGGGTGCTAGAGATTGGCAAACCAAAGAGACACAAGCCCTGTCCTCGTGGAATTTCCAGTCTACTGAGGAAGACAGACAGACAGAATTAAATTAGTCATATTTGTCTTTATGATTAATGTTTGTCATGGAATAGTCCGTGATCATTTGGACAGGAGCTGTGAGTCGCTTTCTGTTTGACCTCCTCTGTAAGCAGTGCGCGTCCCTCTCTGAGGGCTCCCCGGGTGAACGGCGCAGTCCTCGGCCGTGTGGGATGGACTGCGCCCACCGTGGAAGGATGGAAGATGTCCGTTTTAGATTAGTTCTAGCCCGGCCGGTGTGGCTCAGTGGTTGAGCGTCAACCCATCCACCAAGAGGTCACCGGTTCAATTCCCAGGTTGTGGGCCTGATCTCCAGTGGGGAGCATGCAGGAGGCGGCCAGTCGATGTTCTCTCTCATTGATGTTTCTATCTCTCGCTCCCTCTCCCTTCCTCTCTCTCTAAAAAAAAAAAAATCAATAAAGAAAAAAAAATTTAGATTAGTTCTAACTAAGCCAAGCATGACCTTATTGACAACGCTGAAATCGTACCTGTCTTGAAAAAGTATCTAAGTACTTCATGTATATCATCTAACTGCTTCTCAGAAAAGTCTTCTCAGATAAGGATCATGTCTTTTTGAATATCCATATATATAAAAGGTAGATAACAGAGGATACATCACCTGCTTGGCATTGTCTAGAAGCGTCCAGGATGTTACATTGGTTTGCGGGCACGCACACGCAGTCCTTGGCACTTTTCATAAGTCAGTTCTTACGGAGGGGCAGGAGAAAGGACAGGGTTTGGAGCAGGAAGGATCTGAGTTTGCATCTGGTCTATTATCTGTTTGAACCTGAATTTGAAGCCTCGGTTTCCCTATCTGTCACATTGCAGTCGTGCCCTTGGTTGAGAACATTGTTGTGAGAACCACGACCCACGGAAGAAGTCCTAAAAAGTTCTTCTCGGTACTGTTGTTGTTGTTTTCATTTTCGTTGCATCACATGTTTATGTACTTTCTAGTCCTGGAGGAACCTTGTACATTTTTCTGCATATGGCGAGTGATGAAGAAATATGATTAATTAACAGGTAGCATAGAGACCGAATGTGAAGAATTTCCAACATCTTTTCTGCAAATAATTCCTCACACTGTTGTGTCTGATTTTTATTTTTTATAAGGTTTTTAATGGTTTTGATGATGGAATATTTTACACACACACACACACACACACACACACACACGCACACAGAAGAAGAAGACGAAGAAGAAGGAACAAAGAAATGTCTCCAATAATTTGAGTACTTAGTGGCTTCTGAATTCCCCTGTCTGAGGGTAGTTGGTGTCATGGCAAAATGGTCATGAAAACCAGAAATTCTGGCCAGCTCTAAACATATATTTTTTTTCAGAAGTATATTTTTAGGTTTCTCTAAGCCTCTATTCATCTATGTTATTTATCAAATATTTAAAGTAAAATACCTGAGCTTTATAATGTATACCACTGAGGTGCAAACAGCTGGCAGGATCTGTTGCAGGCTTCTAAATATAGAGAAGATGACTTGTTACGAGCATCTAACACATTTAAAGAAGAGGACAGGTATTATATTCAGAGATTAAGCTGACATTACATTCCTGAGAGAGCCTCCTGGTCACTCCCTCAGTTGCCCATTGTTTCTTCTATTAAAATATGTTGGGCCTGTCCTTTATCCCTCCACTCTCAGATTTCTTAAAGATATACATATATATGATGAGTTAACATCAAGATACTATGGGAGAAGCAGCACATCTAATGAACTCAGACCAAGCTCTGGAAATAGTAGACAACATTTTCTTTCCAAGAGTAATAAGGTCTGAAGATGAGAGTGAATGATGTATAGATGTTATTGGATGATCATCTCATTTGTGTACAGTGTCTTTTTCCCTTTGACTTTATTTCCCGATCAGAGACTGTAATTCCTTCTTTCCTGCCCATGCTTACCTTTCTCCAGATTCTCTGCTGGCGCCCTGTGAGCCTGCCTTTGAAACAATTCCCGTGCTCCCTCATGCCGCTTATTTCTGTGTCCTCGGTTTATAAACTCCCCCACTTCACAGCCCCTCATACCACACCAGGCCCGCTCCTATCTTCAGGGGGGTCAGCCTCTTGGCAGGATTGACAGGCCTTGCAAATCTTTTGGCTGCTGTAATAAAATCTCCAGTTCCTGAGATTTATGAGGTCAGATGCATGTAGAAGAGGAAACACCTACAGTTCATGAAATTGTAAAGAATGCCAGGCACACGGAGAGGAGGAAAAGATGCCCACATTCTTGACAGTTCAGTTTTTTGCCAACGTGGTTTGTGTTTTCTTTCATTTATCACCCAGGTATTGCAGGTATTCAAATGGCCAGTTCAGATGCTTTGGGAGCCTTTGAAATATCAGTTTATATAATTAATAGAAATATACCAGCAGGTGACTGTAATGTGATTATAAAGAACAGTTCTGGCTGTTGGGTGTATTGAATACTTTTAAATGAAATATGTGGAGTGTGTGTATGCATGCAATGTGTTTAAATGAATGCAGCCTTTCCAATCAGCCAGAAAGAGAGAAAGGATGTAAATTGCTAGCATGTGTTGTTCAAAATGCAAAAGTAGGAAAGCAATATTGATCTGTGCTGCGGATGTTTATTTACATCAGTCGCACAGTGTTAAGATGTCTGGCCATAATTATCAAGACCTGCCCACCTGTCAAATCGCAATTGGGTTATTTCCCCATTGTCTTGCCGCAGTAAATCTCCAGGTCTGGATGGGCATTAGACAAATGGAAAAAGGCTACTTTCCCAGAACATGTAATTCATTATGGAAAACAGGTGCCTGCTGAAGATTTTTGCTTTAATGCAGACATATTTTATTATTCATAAAATATTAATGTGAGTCGTCACTACCAGAGTTGTGTGGGTTGTTTTCATGTGAAATTTTCGGTTTTAATAGAAGAAGAGAAATTGTAAGGATTCTCCAAATCCTGCTCTTTGAAAAGGTAAAACCTTTCCATAAATAGTTCCATTCCCTTGCCCTCCCAAAAGAGGTTCAAGCAACCCTGACTCCCACGTACGTCATGTGCGAAAATAAGTCTGCTTTCATGTTGTACGCGGTGGATGTTCCGTCCAGGGACAACCTTGCAGGAGGGACAGAGTGACCTTTCCAGGAAAAAAAAAAAAAAAAAAGAAATGAAATATACTTTCATTTTCCAGAAATATGCATGCAAGTAAAAATTTGACAGCCTGGAAGAACATAAGCAAATATATCTTTTTATTTGAAGATAAAAAGAAGCAGGGCTGGATAGGAAAGGGAGAAAACCTGTGAAAAAACGGATGATGCAGTTTTTACGAATAAGCAGCTTAATGTATCTTGGCACCCACAGTAAGCCTTGTAGGAGCTCAAAGTGCCTCAGGCAATCTGTGAGCAGAATAGCAATTTTATTACTTTGTCATTAAACCAATTTCGCAGCAGTATTGTTTGTTAATGAGCAGCGGCAAACGAGCGAAGATGTCACACACTGGAATAGCAGAGAGATTTGTGACCCAAGCTCACAGCACTAAGATGGAAAGACCACGGCTATAAAAAAGGAAATACTTTGGGATGAAATGCAAAGTCTATACAGCAGAGCTTGTGTTTATGAGCTACCATTTTGCTAAGAGCTGTGAGAGAAATAAAGGTCTGGAAATATGCAGTTAAAACAGGGCCTATAAAATTAAAACCAAATTAAAGTATAGCAGAGGATTACTGCACAGACTGTACTCGACAAAATATATTTTAAGTGCTGAGGTGAAATCTAAATCAGTTTTGTTTGAATTTGGTTGGTATTTATGAAATTCAATAAAAAAAAATGAAAAAATATCCAAACAAAGCAGCTGCCTCACCCTTCTGTGGTCTCTGAGCCATAAACATGCATCACTTTGAGGAAATGCAACTTGCCAATCCTTAAATAATTAGCAACTTCTTGATTCACACGGTGCACCCCTCTGCTCCGTGAAAGCCTGCTCCGTTACTTTATCTATTCTAAGGATATTGCACATGTACAGGGAACGCTCAGGCAGAGCCTGGGCTGCCTGGAGCCCATGAATCAAGTGTACCTAGCAGAGGCTGGAACTGAGCTCATCATTTGATGACATTTTTTCCCCTCCTTTTTTTGCATTTCTTTTTATTTTGCCTTTTGTTTTTCTCCTTTTCTGTTTTCCCATATTTCTTCCTTTTTTTTTTCTCCTTCCTTCCTTCCTTCCTTCCTTCCTTCCTTCCTTCCTTCCTTCCTTCCTTCCTTCCTTCCTTCTTTCCTCCCTCCCTCCCTCCTTCCCTCCCTCCCTTCCTTCCTTCCTTGTTTTGGAGCCAGGACTCTTCTTACAAAGAATTTAGGGGGACAGCCTTGAGGGATAGGAGCAACCAGCAAGGTATCCTGTGGTGAGTGCTGGAGGCACTGTCTTTCCGTGTCCACACAGAGAGAAGTGGTTAAGCCACCAGTCCTGCAATCAGATTCACCTCCAGAAAGAGCTTAGGGTTAAGGCAGGAGCCTGGTAGGGAGATGATCAACTCACAACTGTATCTCTATTTGCAAAGGAGATTAAAAAAAAACACTCTGATTGTCAGACTTGCTTCCAAGCCACCCTGCTTCTTTATCAGGAAAGCTCATCCGTTTGGGGGTGGACTGATTTCAGTCTATGAGCCTTGTGGCTTAAATGTCCAGAACTATGCAGGGCTTCTTCCATAGGAAGGTCCCGACTGCTCCGCGCCCCCAGGTCCGCAGCTAGCCGTGGTCAAGTTTGATACACCAGACGGATTAAGGCTTGTGGCAAATCTGTGTCATTAACTACAACCACCCCTGGGACCAAATCCCAGTTCTCACATCTCAGGTTGGCTTGAGATGTGTATGTTCATATTGTCTCTCGTGATCCCCAGCTTGGATTATTAAGGTGTTTATTATTTTTTTTTTCTAATTTGGTTTGGTTCTCTTGTTTTCTTTGCTTTCTTTTCCACCAGTTTTTTAAAGTAAGTTCTGAGCGGATTTGGTGGAAGGGGACTCTGCGGGAAACGCTTACGGCCACGGTCTAGGCAGCGCGCACAGTGGTGGGAGTTGAGCTTTAAGACTGTTTTCTGCCTGACAGGGCAGGACCCCCAGACAAATCACTGGCTGGCTCCATGGTAGTTGGCAGCCGTTCAAGACTGGTCTTGTGCCAGGAGTGTTACTAGATAGCCAGACAGATCAATTCACTTTTACATTCCCGCCATTATTTATAGCCCCACTGTATATCTACTCTTGCTTATGAAGTAATGATTAGCAAATACAGTACACATAAAACATGGGCATTTGTTCGAGAAAGGGCTTTCTCCTGCTCATCCTGCAGATACTTTCACAGGTCACAGAACCTTAAAAAGGATTTAAAGGGCATGTCTTGTGTGGCATTTGTTCTTTGGAGAATGATGCTCCTTTCCCATTTTTGAGTAATTGAAGAGGATAGAAAGGTTTTCTCATTGCTTGGGTTTCATTGAATCCTCTGCAGCCCCTTTTCCCACAGATGTGTCAGCCAAACCTGTGCAGAGCGAGGTTACAAGGCATGGCTTGCTATTTTGCTGTTTAAAATGACTGCTTTGTGCTTCCCTTTGGAGTGTGTCAAGGTGAACAAAACCAGGGCTGCCAGCAGTTATAGTAGGGACTTTTGGGATGAGGTTTTTCATCTGCTGGAGGAAACGGACAGCAGTTAGCCAAGAACGACGCTGGCCCCCAACGTGTTCCCCCCTCTTTGCTCTTCATGGTCTTGTCCCCCACCCCCCACCCCACCCCCCGAGCACATGATCTATGTCAAAATGCTTCCTGGCCATACTGGAGAATCTCAGCTAGTGGTGCTCCCTTTTCTCTAAGGATTCATACTCATGAATGCCTGTTCATCAGTTCAGAGTTCACACTTTGGAGACCAGGGCACAGCTTGAATCATGGGGAGAGGGGACAGCTTGACTTTTCCTGAAGGAGGGATGGTGGCCATACTCTGATCAGTTGGAAGCCTACATTCTGTCAGTGTGGTGTCAAATCCACACATGGATTGGGTCATGTTTAACTGGCAGAATGACCCTAGATGGCCAAAGAACCTAAGAACAGGATGATACCGTCAGAAAGGACAAGGCACAGGAGGCCAGAACCTGAAAACCTCGAGCTTGCTGGCAAGCTGCTGTACTTCCATTGCTCTGTACTTGGTTTATTGGATAGTGGCCTTAATTCAGGTGGCGTTACAAGTCCCTTCCGTGCCCTCCAGCAACAGAAGGCGTTTTGTATGGGATGTATAGCTTTTGCTGCTGACAGAATTGTGACATGTTATTGGTAAGGAGACTTACAACTCATGAGAATGACTATTGTTTGGGGGCAAGATGTTTTGTTGTTCATTTCTAGAGGACTTTCAAATTTTCAGATTTTAGGACGGGCTTCTATTTCAGGAGAGTTTCTTCTAAATAATGTAAAACACTACATAGAAAGTTGCACTGTGTCCATTATAAAGATGAGAAAAACTGAGGTTTCCAGAGGGACTTACACAGTTTCATACACAATTATTAATGGAGAAAGGAAATAAGATGAGACTGTATCCTACCAGGAATTTTTGTTTGTTTCTGCCTTTTTAAGTGAACTCCCATAAAACTTAACTTTAAAAAATAATAATAATAATAAGGGACCTCAGGAGTTATAATGTAGAATGAGGTGAAAAAAACAACAACCACCCTTTGGTTTCTTCACAAAATACCTCTTTACCACCTCGCCTCATATTTTATAGCCTTTGGGCACTTTTACATATGCTGTGTGTATGATTCTCACATCAGCCTGTGATGTAAACATGGGTTAAGTTATAATTTGCTTTTTACAAATTAGGAAATGCAGGCTTGGTGACGGGTTCACAGTTGCAAAGCTAAGTGTCAGAACAGGGCCATTTAGTGTCTGACTCTGAACCCAAGGCTCTCCCTTCCACGACCTCAGATCCCTTTCCATAGGCTCCAGTACCCTATGGAAGGAGCTCGGTTTAATTCTTTAAGTTAATGGAGGCAACTTTGCCCAGTGAAAATGGTATTCCTCAGCCAGAATGTTGGTTAAGCATGTTCGTTTCCATATCAGTCCACATCAGTGACCACGGGACTGTTTGGATAGTCTGAGAATGTCTCTCCATTCCTGTCCTTTGGCGGTGAGATTTCCCACAACTAAGCCCTCACTCTTAAGGGCAAAGTAAGTCCATTTTTAGTTCTCCTTTTGCTTTATTCGGTTTCTCTCCATAAGCTGCTTTTCCCTTTTCTTTCTAATCAGCGCTCGAGTCTTTGTTTCTTATTGTTTTAGTGCTGACTATCTAAATGTACTCTTCTTGGCAGGACCACTCAGATTTTATTTTTTTCAATGATTGCTGGGAGGTCACTGGGATATCAGTCTCCACACTGTTTTAAGTATGGAGTTATTGCTAATGGTGCTGAATATGAGCTATGGGAACAACCTAAAAAGTGGGGGCATGCTTTGGGTGAATCAAAGTTTTTCCCACTTGGGGCAAGATTAGAAAGACAAAGGCAGTAAGGCAAAAGCAACCTTGAACTCCCTAAGTTAAATAAGAGAGTAAGAGACTTGTTTGTGTTTTTCTTTGAAAATGGTATGCCGATCAATCCCTGAAATGATTCCAAACCACGTGAAATAGCACACAGTATCAGGAACACTGGGTCTGGGGAAAGTTAATGACATAGAACAAGCCCAGGGACTGTCTCTTGAACAGAATGTATGTGTACACTCCGTGTTCTATTGAAACTGATCATTTCTCTTTTTATTTTTCATACTTCTTCTTTTGAACCTGTGATGGATGTCATCCATGGGTGACATCGAGTTCTTCCAGTCAATCCTACATATGTCACAGGTGCTGCAGGACATCTTTTCTTGGTGACGCCTATCACCAGGGCAAACATCTCATTAACAGTTTATCGAACGTGGTTTGTCAGCTTCTACAGGGGCTGCATCCCCGAGAACTTTATATACCAGTTTTGATGAATGAATAGAAAATTGACTAGCTTTATTTGGCTCTTCAGAGCTGACACTGAACAACAGAGTTTTATTTATTTATTTTTCTGACCCTTCTGAAGCATGTGAGGTGTGCTTTGCCCACAGAAGATAGCCTCTTCTGTGACATTCCAGTCCTGTGTGTTGGTTGATTTTGAATCCACCGTCTATGTCCAAGGGATCAGTTTCATTCTAAAGGATGTAGAACAACGTGATTCCACATGACTTCTGCAGAAGTGTCCCTTTTTAAAAATTAAAGTATTCATGCAATTTTAAAAGTCATTTTGCTCTTAGAACACAGGTGTTTCTGAGAATAAATTAGGTCAAGATTGCATTTCTACTCTCTTCACTTGGCATAAATGAAGAATAAGAGATTGTCATCTGCCAAAAGTCAGTGTGGAGGTCTTTCTTCCCACATTTGGGATCCATATTCAGAACCACCACCACACACGCTCAGATTAAAGGAGTGTCCGCAGGCCTGCTTTTATTAGTCAGCAAAACAGGTCTGCATCGTTCTCACCCTCACCCATCTAGATTTCTGAGAATTAAAAACGGTGGTTACGGAAGAGAGGTACAGGTAGCTAAGTGGTTCTGGGACCTTACTCTCAAGCCCTTATTTCTCCTTCTTTTTATCATTCTTGCATTGATACCCATGTTCCAGACATTAGATATTTTAGTTTCCATTGTCCTTGACTTCAAGGAATAATGACTAGAATAAGTATGTTATTCTTTTTTTCTTTAAATCTTCACCTGAGGATATTTTTCCATTCATTTATAGACAAGTGGGAGGGAGAAAGAGAGAGACATCAATATGAGAGAGACATCTCGATTGGTTGCCTCCCACCGAGGCACTTGCCCTTGATCAGAATCGAACCCGCAACTCTTTGGTCCCTGAGCCAATGCTCTAACCGCTGAGCCAAACTGGCCAGGGCTAAGTATGTTATTCTTATGTGCCAAAATATTTAGATGAGTAATTTGTGAGCTCTGAACAAAGGCCCGCCTATTGTGTTTGTGCCTGTCGGTGCCTGTAACACCCTGAAAGATAAATCCTAACAAAATAGCCAAAAATTCACCTTGTCTCACTTATTACTTACTTTTTTCCATTGACATTCCAACGGTGGGGCATTGTAGATAAAATAATGACTAAGTGTAAGTGAATAATACAGATACGCTTTGAAGCTCACCCTTCAGTGTTTAAGTGAGATCAGAAATGAGCACTGTGATCGGGCCATGGTACACATAAACTAGAAACTAAGTAGAATTGTTTTGGTAATGTTGAGAATTTTTCAAATCACACTTTCTAAATATATTTTATTTAAAATATGTCAGCTATTTGGCTATTTAATCTTTACAATAAATTTATGGGGCATATCATCTTCAGTCTACAAATGAGAATTGGTGAATCAGAGAGGTCAAATCGTTAAGAAATGCAAACCAGGATTCAAAGGTATCTCCTAATGTCAATCCAGTGCCTTGTCTACTGAGCGTATTAGCTAGAAGTACTCGCTCTCTCTGTACATTCGTTGAAGCAGTTTCCTCTACCTTGTATGCCCCGCATCCTGCTGTCCTTCCAATTTCCATGCACCAGAATCCTTCAAGGAGGAGCTCAAAGGCTCCCCCCCTCTTCTCCCTCTCACCTGCATTACGTCCATCCTTTCTGTGTACCCATGACCACTGCACCATTGAGCCTCTGTCATCTGGTAGCATAGTCGTCTCTTCACGGCTCAACGTCGAGCTTTCTGAGAGCAAGACAGAATCTTCTTCATCTGTGCAGGCCTTGCAGTGTCAGTGTTAGAAATTTATTTTAGAATGATTTAAATATTTTTTCCTTGTACATCTCAGATGATGTTCTGAGGCCCTTACAGTACAGATTGGCCTTCACATCTCTTCTGCAGGGCGACTCTTTGTTTTGCATTTATCTTCAGATAGAGCAGGAGGGAGAGAGGGGGGAAGACAGAGAGAGAAACATCGATATGAGAGAAACCCACACGACCCCAGCCGGGGCCGGGGACAAACTGCAATCGAGGTACATGCCCTTAGCAGGAACCGAACCCAGGACTCTCTGGTCCGGGGGCCGACGCTCTAACCGCTGAGCCAAACTGGCCAGGGCTGCAGGGCGACTCTTTGAAGTAGGTCACTTAACTATTCTCACTTTACAGTTGAGGATAGGAAGGCACAGGAGGGCTAAAGAACTTGTCCAAAACCACCCAGTAATGGATACAGCCAGGGTTCAAGCCTGCGTCCCTGAATCCTGTGCTCTTTCCATTACGTGGTGCCGTTTTTCTCATTAAATAAAATTAACTGATTGATGGAGAGGTGTATGTCTACTTTCTCCAATTAAATCAGGAGATCCTCAGGGCATGAAATTCATCCCGAAGTGAGTGCTTTTGGGGGCAGATGTGGCCTCTCATACAGGTTCTTCTTTTGTGTGTCTCCCCATAAGGCCCTCAACGCATTGCCACGTGGGCAGCAGACACTGGAGATGGGGATCAAGAACCGTATGTTCTAGAACTTCCCCAAGTCATCAGACTGTAAGAGAGAGGAGGTGAGGCAGGACCGTCAGGAGACTGAGGGAGAATGTACCAAGTAGACCAGGGGAATGGGATTCATCGTAGGTGGTGCAGAGATGAGACAGGTAAGGAGAGGCTTCGGTTCTGAAACTCTCCCTGGTATGTAAAGAAATCCTGGTCATGTCTGTGGCATGGGCTTCTCGCCATTGGGTTCATTGTCTTCAAGTGTCTTCTTGCTCCCTTATCTCCTTGACCCAAAACCCTTTTAGGTTCTGTTCAGTGTGATGATGCGTTGGTAGCCCCAGGTAACATGTTGCCCAGGTATTTCCCTAGAGTATGGTTGACGATAACAATCTGTTCAGGATTTCCTTTGTGGAAAAACTTTAGAAGTCTGTATTTTTAAGACGGAGTTATGATCTGAATTGGAAGATCCTGATAGTCTGAAAAACAAGTCAAGTTTCGAAAGCACAGCTCTCATGTAACCCTGTACAACTGAAGAATGAGAACATTCGCTTGGACCTGTTGAATTAGGTTC
Source organism: Tadarida brasiliensis (assembly GCA_030848825.1). Classification (NCBI taxonomy): domain Eukaryota; kingdom Metazoa; phylum Chordata; class Mammalia; order Chiroptera; family Molossidae; genus Tadarida; species Tadarida brasiliensis. The sequence continues at coordinate 172,382,017 of CM061257.1, read as the reverse complement.
AGAATGGGGCTTCTTTTCATTTGTTTTTCTGCACCAGTCAGACCACATTCCCATACCCACACCCCTTGATTTTAAAGATTTTGAAAATGCTAACCACTATAGTATTACAGGTACTTTCTATATTCTTTCTTTATTCTTCCTTAGAACCCATTGGCTTATGACTCTAGATAAGTGAAAAGTTCTGGTCTAGAAATCAAGTCATTCCAAGGCTCCATTTTATATGTTTGATTTAAAACTTGGCTCCATTTTCCTGCCTGACTGGGAAATATCGGATGACAGGCCTCTTAGAATCAAGCCAACTTGTGATCAGAGTGTTATCAAGATGTTCCTGGTTCCCAGGAGATGTTTCAGCTGCAGACCTCTCCTAAGACAGTAAGAACAGCCCTAAATATTCCTAATTTCTCAGTCCCCAACTGTGCGTGTGTGCACGCGTGCGTGTGTGGCTTATGTTCAGGCAGATCTTCCACATAACTGAAAACTACCTCCACCTGTCTCGCCAGCCCTCTTCCTGTTCCCTTCTCTAAATAACTGCCTTTCTCACATGTGGATGGGCTTTCTTTGCCTAACTCGGTCCCTGTCGCCTTAGCAATCCTCTTTGCCATTCTTCACCTTCCACTCACATTCTTTTTGGAAAATAAAGGCTGGACACCGTGTGTATGCGAGGCTGACAGGAACCAGTGCCACCAAGGGCAGGGTGTCCCCAGAGGTCAGGGAGAGGAAGGAACCAGCTTTTCAGATCTAAAGCGTGGTTTCTGCTTTTCCGCCAGCTCCTGATTCTATGTTACCTTCTGCATTAGTTGGCTGGGGCTGCCATAACAAAAGACCACCGACTGGTTGGCTTAAACCATAGAAATGTATCTCCTCACGGTTCTGGAGCCTGGAAGTCCGAGGTCAAGGTTCTGCAGGCTTGGTCTCCTCAGAGGCCTGTCTCCTTGGCCGGAGTGGCTGCCGTCTCCCTGCCCTCACACGCCTCCTGCTCTGTGTGCCTGCAAGCCTGGTGCCGCCGCCTCTTCTCATAAGCACACCAAGTGTATTGGATTAGGGTCCCACTTCAGTGGCTTCATTTTAACTTACTCCTTTAAAGACCTTATATTCTTTTCTTAATTATTATTATTTTTTCTTTATTGAATTTTTAGAGAGAAAGGGAGAGGGAGAGAGAGATAGAAACATCGATGAGAGAGAACATCGATTGGCTGCGTCCTGCATGCCCCCGACTGGGGATTGGGCCCACACCCTGGGCATGTGTCCTGATCAGGAATCAAACTGGCAACCTCTTGGTGCATGGGTCAACGCTCAACCACTGAGCCACACCGGCCGGGCTAAAGACCTTATATTCTGAGGTACTGGCAACTGGGAGTTCGACATATAAATCTGGGGGAACACAGTTCAGCCCGTAATGCCTTCTTTTCACTCTCGGTAGATGTGCCCTGGAAAGGCTGTACCCATTCAACACGTTCACAAAGAACACACAAGGTCAGAGAGATCCGGATCTCAGTCCCACCTCTGCCACGTCCTAATAGTGTGACCTTAGGCATATTATTGAATTTGATAGGTCTCAGCCATAAAATGGGAATGCTAACAATACTACCTGCTTCGTCAGGTTTTTGTGAGAATTAAATAAGAAGAGACATATATACACTCGGTTTATTGCCTAGTTCAATAAATGTTAATTATCATAATATGAATGAAGGTGAATTATGAAGCCCTCTTAGAAAAGGAGATTTTTTTGTTGTTAATCCTCACCTGAGGATATTTTTCCATTAATTCTTAGATAGAGTGGAAGGGAGGGAGGAGGAGAGAGACTGGGAGAAAAACATTGATGTGAGAGAGACACATCAGTGATTGCCTCCTGCACGACCCCACCAGGGCTGGGGATCGAACCTGCAACCCAGGTACACGTCCTTGACTGGGAATTGAATTCGTGACCTTTCAGTCCTTGGGCTGAGGCTCTAACTGCTGAGCCAAACCGGCTAGGGCAAGGAAATTTTTTATTATAATCAAATTATGGACATTCACTGATACCTGAAATTTTTCACCTAAAGTATAAATTTGCTACAAGTCTTCCAGCGTTTTCAGTAAACGTTTTACTTTTTTCTCCAAGTCAGAATTGGTTGGACTGTGTAGTTCAGAAGAGTGATAATCCAATAGAGTTGTGATGACCATCCATGCCAAATTTTCTATAATACTAATTTCAAACATATTTTTCTTGATCCCATAAGCGTTCTCCTGTTTAGAAAATTTGCCCTAATTTTTGGTTCGGCTGTGATCATCTTAATACGTACAGCACAGCCTACCGCTTAATTCAGTGAGCTCCATTTCGTCAAGAGATTAAATCCAGTCCAAAGATTCATGGACTGTTTGCTTCACTTAAATGAATCAGTGATTCACAGTTACCGATCAACCTACGAATGCCACCATTCATAAACGGGAATGGGCCAACCCCTGCTGGCATAATTATCAGAGGGAGGAGGAGTGGGATGGGCCTCGAACAGCTGATGGTTATTCTCACTTCTGGAGGGGGCCCTTGAGATGACAGCATATAGGTGGGCAGGGCCCCGGTGACACCTCCCTGGGGTCCCTTCAGTGCCGGTAATTTACTGAGCCTCAGCTGTCAAAGAACAATAAATTTTCCTTCAAAATATAAAACATAAATCAGTGTTTCCAAACACGGAGAGGCAAGAAGAAACTAAATCCCCATAATAATGAAAAGAATCCTGTTAATTAAATCAGCAAGGTAGAGAGCTTCCCTCCCAGCACACGGCCCCGCTGAACAGTAGAATACCTTGGAGACCAAAGCTGAAATCCAAGCTTTTTCTAGATTGCACGCCAGCATCCTGAGGGAACATTTAGAAGAAGAAAAAAATCCTTAAGCACAGGACAAGTAAACACAACTTCTTTATTTTTTTTTTTTTAGAAGTTGTACTTGGATTATGTTTATCTGGGAAGGGAAGTAGCAAAACAAATTGTAAACCAGGCTCAGCATATTTGTGCCAACCCTTATCAGATCCGCCACCAGTCAAGGGTAAACCGAAGGCCGGGGCGCTGCGAACTCAGACATAAAAGCAAATACGGGGGATGCTCAGAAGAAAGAAGACAGATATGTCCCTTCCTCTGATTAAAAAAAAAAAATTAATTTTATCCACCACAGCCTGTTTCAACTTATTTTCAGCTTATTTCAACCATGATCAAGGCTTTAGCTTCACACATCTTTCTCTTTGTCCTGCAAAGCTCTTGCTATAGATCTGTGGGTTTTCTTAACGCTTGGTTAATTGGCTGGTCTGCGAAGAGTGAGTCTGTTGCTGTGGTTGAGGAAAGCTGGAAAAAATAGAGGTTAAGGTTTCTTGCGAATCTGTCACATTTGGGAATTGAGGGCCGTATAATATTACTGCCCTCAAGCCACGGAGAGCAGTTTCCATCCCCGTGGGGGAGCCCTCGCAGGGACGAAAGCCACACCCTCTCAACCTCAGTCAGCTTTTGGGTTTACTCTCCAAACCAATCCACTTCCACCCATAATCTACTGACCTTTAAATCAGTGTTGACTGGCAGGGGGAGCGTTTTTTCAAGGGGACTGGAGCCCATTCACAGAATCCGAGACTTCCCTTCAGAACGGGCCGCATTGGAAACGACAGAAACCACCCACTGTCTTCTAGACCTAAAGCGTTAACGAATCTTTCACATAATGATGAATCGCACACCAGTTACCACCTCAGTGTCCTTGGAAAATAGGTTATGTGTGTCGCAGGACATATTTGTAATACCTCCAAGTTCATTCGGGTGTCTGTGTGCCAACAGCAAGGATGTGTTTTTAATCTGCTGGCACGAGTCTCCTGACCAGCATCTGCATCTCCTTTATCCTTTGTCCATGACCACACGTGCACGCGCCTAGAAAGATGGTTTGGTGTATTGAAGGTGGCACGGGCTGCTGGGAGGCCCAATAGCAGAGTGTCGTTTTATACCGATAAGTAGAACTGGGTCCAGCTCCCTCAGCTCCCACCACACCACCGAGCACTGTGATCTTGGAGGTGAGAGAGGCAGGAAGAAAGGAAGTAGCCGACAAAATGTGGTTCATTCCTAGCTCTAGATGGCTGGGAAGAGCTTGAAGAATCAGCAAGTGGCCACAGTATGATATTCAGTTTGTTTGATTCCTGGGGGGCAGAGTAAAACAAGGCGGTGGATCCCATCTGAGTCTCAACCTCTTCACTCTGAGGACCTCACCCACAGCCTGTCCTCCGTGGGTTATGGATCATGGTCTGATTTCCTTTCAGCGTGGTATATTTTTTTTCCCTCTGACCTTTCCCAATAGTACCTGTGTGCTTGGCGGGGGTGGAGGGATCTCCTTATTTTTTGTGTGTGTTGTGTGTGTGTGTGTTTTTAACCGAGTGTCAAGTCAAGAGATGTTTCAAGTCACAAGGTACATGTATGAAAAATGAGTGTGTGTGCACGTGTGTAAATTTAATGCGCATGCCTGTAGGCATATTGCAAGAGACAAATTTTGAGGTTTCTATTATTACTGTGTCTTTATAATCTTTCCCTGCAGGACTTTAAAGAAATAGTTGCTTAACATTTGTTATTTGGCAATGGCTAACAGGCGATAGAAAAGCTGTGTTTCACTGGCATTGTTAATGAATGTCTTCAGTCGCAGATAAGCGAGTGGCAGACAAAGGCCATAGTAATGAAAAATAACTCTTTTAGTAAAAGATAGTAACTATTTCCTAAAGGCCGGAACCTGTGCTTTGTAATAGAGAATCTGAAATGAAATATAGGTTTCATGCGGGTCTAAATGTGTGTTTGGTCAAAAGTTCACTTTTAATTTCTTAAAATATAAGCTCCTCGACCACATCTGTGGATGGATGCACTTGGAGAAACACCCTAGCCAGCATTTATTGAGCATCTACTCTGAACGGGCTACCGAGCTAGGTACTGGGAACAAAATAAGTCAGAACGCGATGGTGGCAGTACACGTTCCCGTAGCAGATTCCAAAATTAAATATTAGAACTAGTTTTAGAATTTTGCCTGTATGTTCACATCTACCCTTTGTTTTATTTTGCACATCCGTATATAGCATCACTACAAAGCATCTTTTCCCCTTGGGGTACAGGTCTTAGGTGACGCAGCAGGGGCAAGTGATGGCAGCCCCCCACAGCCTGGGGGACAGCGGTGACACACAGGGCCGTTTTCCGTGTGCCCTGACCTCCCTTGGCAGCTTCGCGCCTTCGTTTTCTTTTTTTCAGGAGGAGGAATCAGGGTCAAGTCTTCTGGTTGGGAATTTTCAAAGGCAGACTTGTGAAAGGAAAAAATAAAGTGTGCACCCCTTTCTGTATACTTGGGTATGCCACAGTAAAAGCGAGGCAGGTGTGGGGCCCGTTTCATCCTCCACCAAGGCGGCCGGCGCCAAGGCTTTGGTGTCATCTGCTCGCGAGGCCTCTGAGACTTTCCGAGGACCCGAGCTCAGCGGACGCACGGTGGCCCGCCTCTCTCTTCCGTGTTCAAAAGAGAGAGGAAAAGGTCCCTGCACCTTCTTGTTTCCTTCCTTTATTGTGCAGTTTGCTTTGTTTGTTTGATTTTAAAACTGCCATTATGTGAAAGTGTTGCAAGTATAAATAATTGAGAAGATAACTCTGTGGGGAAACCACTTTTGCTGCCTTTGTGCAGAGGCAGCTCATTACGGCTCCGAGCGGCGGCGTCCGTACGAGCAATTATGCAACATCAGGATGTCACGGATATTAACCGAGGGGAGTAGATAAGAGACGGGAAAATCATTTTGTAACTTACTTAATTAGATTTATTTGGGTTTTCCAGTAGTTCCTCTAGTGGATCCTGTACCCGACCACTCCCAGGTCGCCGTGGTCTTTGCGGGCCTGGTTTTGGAGTTGTTCGCATCCCTCCTCCATTCCGTGTGGACCTCAAATGTATTTATATTGGGGGTTTAATTCCCAAGCAGAGGTTACCCATGAAAACAGAACCATAATTTGGCCACGAGGTTCTTATCCCCCCTAGGGCGTATCCAGCCAGTGAATATATGTTAACACAGCAAAGTGAACAAAAAGTTAAATAAGTGGGTCAGGCTCCGAACGAGGCCTGTGCCGCTTGCTTCTGCTTCCACGGAGGGAAAAAGCCCGTAATGGCGCTTGCCTGCCTTTCACCCCCATCATTTTAAGAATTGCTTTGCCAATCCTTCACAGCAAATAGTAATTTTAAGTGGACCAACACAGAGCTCAGGGTGTTTGCACTCCATGGTAATGATAGAGTAGCTGTGCTCCCTGGAGTCAATAAGCCCAACAATTGAGTCATTTTTGCCTCCTGCGAGGGAATCACTGCCGTTCGCCTGAGTGACAGGATTGCTTAGAGCCGGGCCCTGCGCCCTGACCTCACCACGGGACAGCCAGGTTCAGAGGGCAGGCAGGTGGCGCTTAACACAGTTACAAGTAAACGCTGGTTTTGTACTTGTACACTCTGTAAACAAGAAGGTGGAGGTGGGGCGGGGGCGGGGAGGAGGGAGGAGCATTTGGGGTACGTTGAGGTACTTTATCCAAAGGGGAACTTTTTCTTTTCCTGTCTCTTTCCCGTCTCGTTTCTTCATCCCCTTAACAGCCTGCCCTCCTCCACTCTCTCTCCCCCCTCTGTCTCTCTCTCTCCTCCGTACACATACATCTAACACTTGCAATAGGCATGCTTAACTTGGCCACAGCCCAATCACAGTTCTGATTAATAAAAGATATAGAGGGTGTTACAAAAGAAAAGTATCTTACATTTAAGATTAGTCTTCACTTTCTAAGCAGCACTCTGAAGCAGAAATGTTAAGCCTACATAGCAAAGTACCCAATGATGGTTTTTAAAAATATATATTAGTGAGGGGGAGAATATAAGAAAAATGGGGGAAAGGAAAGATTACAGAAACATCCAGCCTAAAACCATTCCCTAACAGTCAAGTTACCTGTGAGACAGAGACGGTCTAGAGAATGTTCCCAGCCAGCCCGTTTTGGGGGGCGGAGGTCTGCGGCGTCGGCAGGTATCGTAGTAATTGTGGGAGGTGGTGTTGTGAACAGGTAAGATATAAAACAGGAGCCCTGCAGGTGCTTCTCTGTACCTGAGTCTGACTTGGGCAACTACGAAGAGGGAAATCCCATTTCATATGGTTTAAAAATACAATTTGGGTTAAAAATCAGAATGCTGCTTCGTCTTCCAAATCCTTGGAACCCTGGTGCCCCTCAGAGTTTTAAGAACTAAAGTTAGGAGCTGATTCACGCCATCCTGCCTCCCTAGAGTTCGTTGTGCATTTCAGCCCCGTCAAGGCTGCGGCACACTTGCAGCGGAGGAGTTCTTCACTGCGTTTCCCTGCATGTTACTTCCCTTCTTTTTTTTTAATCCTCACTCAGGGATATTTTTCCATTGATTTGCAGATAGAGTGGGAGGGTGGGAGAGAGAGAGAGAGAAACATCCGTGTGAGAGAGACACATCGAGTGGCTGCCTCCGGCACGACCCCATCCAGGGCTGGGGATCGAACAGCAACCGAGGCACGTGCCCTTGACCGGAATCGAACCCGAGACTCTTCAGTCCAGGGACTGAGGCTCTCATGGCTGAGCCAAACCAGCCGGAGCTATTTCCCTTCACTTTTTGACCTACCACCCCTGTTTTGGAGACACACCTGGTGACACAGGTGCCCCTCAGGGCACAGTTTGAGAAAAACTTCCATAGAAAGATATGAGAACAAAATATTTAAGGAAAGTATTCTATTCTCCTTTTCTGTCTCCGTGTCACAAATTTCCCTCCTTTGCTTGCTACTCACTATTCCTTTGTCCCAATACACACACACACACACACTACTTCATTGTATTAATGAACTGTGAGCTCAGTTCCCAATACTCTCAGTTTATTCCCTCCTCTCGAGTCCACTGGACTCATCAGGCCCCAGCATAACTCCAGCACATGTTTCCCAGCCTAGAACAGTCTGACGCCCGCTTTCTCCCAAGTCAAATCCTTCTCTTCCTTCACCCCGGCCCCTAAGGTTTGCCCGGTGTCTCTAATGCTCAGACCTTGAAACCATTGCCTTGGTCCGTATCTTCGGTTGTTTCTGAATGCAGAGATAAGGAGACCAGAGCCGGGAAGCCAGAGTTATTTTCCATCCTGGCTCTGCCCGACTCGAGGGAGAATCATTTCATCAGGGACTCAGCGAGGCCTCTTGCAAAAGGAGGAAAAGAACATTCCTATGAGCTCGTCTGTTCTCAATGCTAGATTATTTCCAAGACGGGGAACCCTATTTTCATTCACTCATTCGGTTTTTCTTCACCAAACATTTGATTGAGGATGTGCTATAAGCTGGACACAATCTCAATAACATAGAATTAAGACAGGGTCCCCGCTCTCTCAGGCTCTCTGGTGGGAAAGCTAGGCAAAGAAATCGTGACTATGGTATTGAATACATGCTGTGATGGGCATTTTAGCCAGGTTCTGCCAACGGAGGACATGCCTCTTCCTCAGAACCAGGGGCCTTATCTCAAAGAGATGATCTCTGATGAGAATTTTGAAGGGTGTATTGACCAGGTGGCCAAGGGAGAAAAGGCTATCCCAGACAGAAGGCAGAGTGTGTTTCCAGTGAGTTCACATATTAACTTTATACTTATTAATCGCCTCTGTGTTGATTTGTACATTGCCTGACTCCGAAGTAAGAATCCGGGGCAGTTAAACGAATTTCTAACTGAAAATTATTTGTTGGTAGATGATGATGTTACTGTATCTGTACTGTGAAAACGGAGATAATTCAAATATGCCATCATTTCTATTGCTAATGGTTAATTTAAACCACTTCACGAAATTCTGATAGATGTGAAATATGGATCCACTCTAAAAAAAATTTTTTTTTCAAATTGCGGTACAGTGTGTTTGCTTCTTTGTCTGTTGGAGATGATAGCTTTGTGTGGAATGTCAGAATCGCAGGTTGATGTCTTTATTTCTCTGCAAATCGGGGGGAAAATGCACTAACTAACCCTCTGAAGCTAAAATATTTAAGGACTGAAGCAGACGTGGCATAACTGCAGGCTGGCTGAGCCTCTTGTGGTTTATAAAGATACATTTTATGTCTTTTATGGTGACGAGAGGATGCTAAAAATTTTGTAGGTAATAACACCGTCACATTGGAAAGACTGCATATAACATCTCTGCAGAAGATACAGAATGCTACCTGGCTGTCAAGTCAAAGAAAAGATGTTTAATTTGATATTAAGAAAAGGCGGTCAGGAAATTTTATTTGGAATTCGCTGTTCGATGTTTGAACATCATGAACGTGGGGACATGAAGTCATATGTCCATGAATCAATTTTTTGTTTTGCTTCTTGACATAATGGGAGATGTTGTAATATTTTTAAAAGATTATTGTTAGATGGATGGCTGTTAGACCTATAGTTTATTTAAAGTGACTTTAAATTTTTTTAGATCTTTGATTCCCCCCTCCCCCTTGGCACATGTATTAATGCCAATATAAACTGGTTAAATAACATTGGGTTTAAACAGCAAGACTACGATCTAAATGCATATTTATGCTATTTTGTTTGTTAGATCTTTTTCTTAATATTACTTGACTTTCCGTGTTTCAATCTCATTTTGTCGTATTTTGGGTTGAAGCCACTCTAAAGTTTAACACCTAGGAGATTTCTCACTTATGGTTCCCTTTAAACGTGCTAAAATCTCAGCCTCTCGAACAGGAGACCACGCTACGATGCAAAGAAAGCAGTGGTGTTGCGGAAGGGTCCTAGAATGTTGCTGCCATCTGCATGCGTCTTCTGCCGCGTCCTTCCTTTCAAAGCAGCAGGAGAATCCAAAGAAGGATAAGAGCCGGGCCGGTCCAAACACTTCTGGCATGCCTCGCTGGTCTTCTGAAGTCTCCCCTGCTGCTTTAGAAAAAGGAGGTCCCCCCCCCCATGGACAAATGAAAGGGCCACGGGACATTGACATGCAGACACCCTCCTTGCAAACACCAAGTGGCTTTAGATTGCTGGTGTTGGGGTGGCTGGGCCTGAGTTGACATATAGAGACTTGAGAACCATTTGTTTCCACACCGTTTTGGGTGAAGTGCTATATTTTTCACCTTAAAATGCCCATTTACAAAGAAAAATATGTTTCAAAAGGAGCCCACAATTTGGGAGCCGGCACACGTAATGGAGTCCCTTTTAAATGTAAGACTTTGTCCTGTCACTTCTCATCTAAATGAGTTGTCACTACCTAGAGAAAACCCCCCTTGATTATCTTATGCTGTTGCTTAAGACATACCGTCTCCTGTATATATTTCCCAATATCCAGTGTTTGAATACATTTTCTAATAAATTCCATTGTGAAGTATGGAGTGGAACCCAACTGGGTAGCGATCTACAGTGTCACAGGTACGTTATTTCCATCAGCCTCTAAATGTAGTCACACAAAGGATCTCGGAAGTAGAAGAAAAAGCAAACTGGAACCAATAGAGATAAGACCGTGACGACAGAGGTTTTCCCTGACAATGACATGGCCAGCCGTTGTTAGATCGAGGACTTTGTAAAATCTGGAGGCTGTATGAAGAGGAAGAAAATGTATTTTATTTTTGGAAGTAGCCAAGCAGTGTATTATCATTGTTGCCACAGCTCTGGAATACTCCTACAGTTTTGGAGTTTGGGTGAGATTAGAAGTGAAAGTCACTTCTTGCTAAGCTTTTGCTCTTCTTTTGTCCTGTGTCCTGAATGGCCTGTAGAGTCTCAGCCTGACGGTCCCACTGTCCCTCAGAGGTAACACTTGGAAAATTGAGTTTCCCTCTCCTCACCGCAGCAGATAGAAATTCCCTCTCAAGTTCAGTTTTCGTCAGCTGTGTACTGTGACACACCAAACAGGGACGCTCAGGTTCATCCTCGTGCTCCTTCTCTGCCATCTAAGCCCAGTCCATCAGCCGTTCTCCAAGCCAAGCCTCCCACGTTTTCATTTCTACCATCTTCATCTGGGTTCCTTTTAGTTTTTCCCTCTTCTGCTTGGATCAAAGAATAGCTTCCGACCTTCTCAGCTTCTAGCTGCTCATCAGTTAATCCTCTACATGGCTCTTGGAACAGATCTCCCGCAGGCACCATGTTTAATTGGATCATGTCGCCACTCCGGAATCGTAGGGGTTCCGTTCGTCACTCAGGAACTTCACCAGAGTGGGGGAAATGGGGACCTGTTAGTCAAAGGGTACACACGGCCAGTTGGAAGATGAATAAGCCCTGGGCATCTAAAGCACAGCATGGTGGGTATAGTTAAAAATGCTGTGTCATATACTTGGAAGTTGCTAAGAGAGTAGGTCTTAACTGTTTTCACCACAAAAAAAGAAATGGTAATTACCTGACATGAGGGAGGTTTTCGCTAATGGTACAGTGGTAATCATTTTGCAGAAGATATCAAACCATCATGTTGTACATCTTCAATGTACACAATGTTACGTATCAGTTATATCTCAGTAAAGCTGGGGAAGAAAAAAGCCCCTCCACCGACTTATCTGTTAACTGTAGCCAGGTTTCCCAGACCAAAACCAGGAGCCAGTTTAGACTCAGTTTGCTCACCTTCCCTTGTGCAGAACGGGCCCCGGCCGCACGGTTCCCTCGTGTCCAGCCTTCCCAGCAGCCTGTGCCCCTGTAACCGGGTCCCACTTTCCTCCTCCAGGAATTTGGTGATGAACCTCCATCCGACTTCTTTAATGGACCCTGCCGCACTTACTTACTGAGTGTAGACTTTGCTGATTTGTAATTATTATGTATTCTCCAATTAGGATTTTTAATTTGTGTCTGTGGGTATGAAGAGTAAAAAAACTTGAAAGTCATGGGCTGCCTTTTCAAAAATTCAAATATATATATGTGTGTGTGTGTGTGTGTATCTATATATATATACACACACACATATATAGAATCATATAATTATATATTTATATATTATATATAATTTCTTATTATATATTCCCTTGTCAAATTTTTGTCATCAAACTTGTCTTTTGTTAAGTATAAAATGTGGAAGACTTACCAATGTGTGACATGTGTCCAGATTCCTATGGACCTTAAAAATCATTTATTCTAACATTCTGGACCGAAAAAGGGTGACGATAAGCCTGACATAATCACTGCTTCCCTGCGCTTCTCTTCCCTGCCCACTGCGTCTTCTGTCCCCAGAATCCAGTCTCTCGCTGGGTTACACACATCCCCAGAGATAGCAGCTGCTGCTACAGTTCCCTGAATGGAGAGGAGGTGGATGCTCGGTAACTTCTGACTGACTAAAGGGGGACACAGGATAAAGCAAGACATGAGGCTGAGAAAAATCTCTGTTCCCTGGGAAGTAAGAAAGGGAAGAAGAGAGCAGACAGTGGAGCATGGCGTGCCGAGTAGAAGCAAGGACGGTTAGCAACTGTCCTTTTCTCTCTGGCTTTTCGTATTCCCAGCACCCGTCAAATTCCTGTCTTTGACCTGTGGGCTAGTATGTCTAAATATCCTAGAGTTGATAACTTTTTCTTACTCTTTCAGCAGCTACACAGAAAACTTAGCCAGGTGTTAATCTCTAACAAAGGTTGATTGCCTGGCGTGTGTATGTGTGTGTGCACGTGTGTGTACATACATATACACATACGTACATACATATGGCTCATGACTTCTCACAGTTTATCTCAAGACCACACACTGTTTCATGTCCACTTGGCTGACAGGGCATCTCTGACCTGACAGATTTGTTCATTGAGAACAGGATCATGTGGCTGAAACCATTTTAATTCTTAACGAGACGGTGCGCAAGGCTTTCGTAGATTTTGTGGTTGATTTTTTTCTCTTGTCTATTACTCAGGGAAGCCTGCATCAGTTCAGTTGGTGATAATGAAATCAACATCATGGCATCTTTGATACTGCATTTGCGAAAGCCTTTCTGGATGTTTAATTCAGCACTGATTGATATTATAGACAGTGGATAAACATTTCTGATGGATCTGTTTGCTCACAGATGAAAAGAATCCAATCCTTTTTTCTCTTTGATTTAACGAGTTTGATGCCTTTGGAGAGGAAACAGTTCAAATGTGGTCATCATAGGTTGGTGGCACTAAAAATAGAAACTCACTCAGGGTAAAATTTGCTGTCAAGAAAAATGGAGCATTCTTTCTGAACTCAGGAACGTGTGGTTCATGTGAGCTTGCTTGTAGATGGTTGCTACAATAAGGCTCCTTTCATACAGGTGTGTTTATGCCCCAGGCTTGCTGGCCACAGTCCATTCCATTTACAGAAGCTGAATTAAACAATAACTACCGCATTGCAAAAAATGGTGGGGGGAGGGGGGCGGAGGGGGAAAGGTGAGCGTCAAAGGAGATGCCTGAGAGCTTTGTTAGGGCCAAGAAAAACCCTGTTGCAGTTGTCAGAGCTTGTTGATGTTGCTGGGAACGGCACGTTTTTTTTCTCCTGGATTTTGTGGTTCTGCCTTAGGAAAGAAAGTAAAATAGAACGGAAGAACAAAGTCCTACTCTATAAATCAGCAGCTGCTCCTTGCCAGATCAAAGGAGTGACATTTTTGCTCCTGGACTACTTGTCCACTTGAGGGCTTGACAGGCAGCTAACAGCTGGCCTGCTAGACTGTATGGGAGAATCAGCCTACATCTTCTTCCGAGCAGATGACAAGCTAATCAGAGAGAGATCCATAGCACAGGGCATGTGAGTGCACCTTGATCTCCTCAAACATGTCTAATACATAATTGCTAAACAGCTTGGTGCATTTTTGGCAAGTTAATGCTTAGGTGGTTTCCACTGAGAAGTAGGATAGAGAATTAATACTTCAATCAAAGGTGATCCTGAGAGCTCAAAAGATACTAGATTTGTCGGGATCTTCTCCTCTTAGCGTGAATTAGTAAATGGCTGGGAACATAATGAGAATTGGCTAAAAGGTACGTGACTGATGATCAGGTGACTGGTTGGTTTTTCAAAGCCCAGTCAGGCTGCAGTGTTCAGGTAGCGGAATAGGCAGTGGCTACTGGCGATTTTGAAAATGATCACTCCTGCTTTTTGGGCGGAGGGAGCTGAATAAAAGTTGTAGATGTATCTTCCGTGTCTGCGAAGAGTTGTTTTCAGAAGCTCTGTAAGGTGTGTAGGTATATAGATCTGGAATTTTAATGTCAGTAGTAAAACTTTCAAAGTAATTCATTTTCTGGTTGATTTCCATCTGCAATAAATCATGTACAGGATGAGGTAATATACTACAGCTTATGTCTATTGACTTAGTATTTTATCTTTAAGAGGATAGATCCTAGATATGAATAGCTAAGGAAGTTTACGTGTTTTCTCCTCCCTCACTTTCAAGTAGCTTTGAAAGATCCCGTTTATCGTGCATGATAAATAGCCACATCTGAAGAATCTGATGGCATTCTGTAAGAGGAGCAGTGCTTCAAAATCACAGCCTGCTGGGATGTTTTGTTACATGCCATCGGGTGTGATTATACTTAGAGAAGAGTGTTTCTGCTGCTCAGTATTATAAAGGAAATAAAAGGTAGTTTTTCTATCTTAGGGGAAATTTCTCCAATACTTTTATTAGAAAGTCTACTATGGGCCATATAAACCTTAATCAAATAGGATGCCGAATTCAACGAGTCACTTAAAAATTTTTTTTAATTATAAAATTAATCATACTTATTATTAAAAACTCAAACAGCACAAAATTACATAAAGTAAAAAGAAAACTCTACCATCTTCCTCCTATCTATTCCTGAGAGAGAACAGTTTCTGCAAAAACGCCTTATTGGCCCAACTTTTCCTTTAGGAGATACAGATGGAACAAAATGAATTAAATTATTACAAATTGTTTGTCGCCCAAGGCGAGTGATTAAAAGACTGTTTAGATCCAAGATAAGGAAAGAGAACAGTGTTGCATTTTCACAGCTAAGGTTCACATTGAAACTTGATCTTTGCAAGTTTCTATTCTTAGGCAAAGTACTAGAGCATCTGTTTGGTATGTGATCTAGAGCAGGGCCTCTGGAACATAAATGTGCAGAGATCACCTGGAGATCTTTTAAGATACTGATTCAGATTCAGCAGCGCCAGAGCAGGGTCTGTAGTATTTCTGCAGTTCTAACAAGCTCAGGATGATATTGATGTGACTGGTCCATGGAACACAGAGTTTCAAGGATCTAGAGAACCAGTAACAGACTGCGATTCCGAAATAGCTCACCCTACGACCCAGCCCCCTAGCAGATGCCTGGTCCGGTGTCTGAAATCCCCACCATGACGTTGTACATCTGGATCGGCTGGGATCCCTGGAAAGACCCTACCACATAGATACATGCTACCTGTAGGGGTACAACACATTATTACCTCCTAATCAACCCAGCATGGATTGGTTTAATAGTCACCCACCTCATTGTAATTATTACCTATAAAAGAACAGAGCTGTTTAGGAGGGGGACATTGGCTGGGTGCATTTGGAGTATACGCTAACATTAAATCAGCCCTTTCTGTGTGCCAGGCACTGTGCCAAGGATTTTGCATATAACACCTCGCTTAATCCTTGAAACAATTTGGGCCCAGCTATTGCCCCAGTTTATAGCCAGGAAACAAACTGAGGCTTGGAAGGTTAGGTAGACTTGCCCAAGGTCACACAGTCAAGAAGGGACAGAGAATATGAGTCCATGCTCTTTATCACTTTGCTCTTTGGAGAAGTCTGGCATATGAAATAGTAATTGAGAAGGGTTTACTCAAAGCGTTGTAACTTAGTAAAGAACCTTGGTGAGCGCTCATAACTTCAGGGAAGAATTAGATACAAGAAAGAATGTTGCAGAAACACTGTGGAAGGTCAGCCAAGACAAGCATCACCTACTTGATAATTTTGCGGGGGGCCTTGCATGTCAGCACGGACACTCCCGTACTTGAGACGTATTCATAAAGCCACAAAAGGTTTGTGATTCCAGATCAATATCATGTTTTGATATCGTACATGTAGGAGTCCTAGTTCATTTGTCTTTAGAGTAGTGGACAAATCTGGTATCTATCAAATTTAAAATGAAGCTGTAGCTCATGGAAATAAATTATGAACCACGAATGTGTCCCTAAGTAGCCCATGGAATTTCATTTTCCTTACTTTGCTCACTGTTTGTGAGAAAAGACCCAGTGTCTGGCCACCAGGGAAGCATGGCGTAGTCATGTGTACATGGTCAAAGGCATTAAACCTGCTTACTACACATTGATTTAATCATTTAATGTATCTTACTGGGAAAATCCCACTCTTGACCATAACACAGCATAGGAAAAGACTACCTTTTGTGTGTGTGTGAACCAAGGAGAATGAGGAAACTTGATCGCTGACTTGCCCAGGTTGCGGCTTCGCTGTTTCAACACCCACGAGTAGCAAGCTGTGTGCAAGCACCTTCGTGAGGAGCCCCGTGGCTGGAGGGGATGGAGAAGGAGAGGGTTCTCATGTTTAACAGGTCCCCAGTCCCACACTGCCTGCACCACTTTCTCCAGACTGATCTGATCCCTCTTCAGTGGTTCAGCCCCTTCCTAGACCAGACCATTCCATACAGAAGCTTCAGTTCCGGGGAGTCTGGCTTCCTCCTTCGTTCGGGGCTGGAGGTTTTCCAGGTGACTCCATGGAGGCCTGCACTTTCTAACAAAAGGAATGCTGCCTACAGGAGTTGGTTACCAGGTGTGGCACGAAGTTAGTGAACCAGAAAAAAGGGATTTATCAACCATTGAAAAAGAAGGGAGGAAAAAGAAAGAAAGAAAGGAAAATAAATCAACCAACAATCAGGAATGACACCTAAGCCTACTTCTATCCATCTGAAATGGGCTTTGGAGTGAAAAGCCTTTAAAAGAAAAATAGAGATGGTGAGATTTCAGTTGCAGAAAAGTATGCAAAGCTGGAAAGTTTGGCTCTTCTGTGGGGGATTAAGGTGGGGATGTGGGGAGGTCTCCGGGAGATCTCTCTCCAACAAGATGAGATTTTAATGATGTTTTTCTATCTTAGGTTTATTCTTTTTAATACATTCTTTTTTTTAAATCTCCAAGTTGACTCAAAAAGGCCTCATGATTCTTGGAAAGTCATTGAATTTATTTCTATAATTAAGTTGTTTTTAAGCTAAACAGTCTTAGTATATAATTTTTAAGGATCCCACATACGAATGCCTTTTCTATTTTAGTAAAATTTAGTGAGAAAGTAGATAGTATTAGTAGATACTCTCCAGAGCCTTTGTGTGAGCCTAGATACTAACTTTGTGTTCAATACAAATCAATGGAACTCGTGCACTTTAGGGTACTCATTCCCCAAGGAGTCACTAATGGAATTATCTCTAGCCCTTAAAAAAAAAAGTCACAATGAGGCTAATGAAATTTTTTTTTCTAAGTGAAATCTGGATAAGACCCTAGACTTACTAGCACATTTTATTTATGGCATTTATCGTATACAGCACGTTTTACACGCAGGTTGTACAAACCTCAGAATGTTTTTAAGAGCTATTTAATATCTAGAAGGCTTTGTAATCTCGGGTTAAAGTGTTTGTACCAATAGAGAAGTATATTACATGTCCTCAACTTCAGAATTGTTCCAGGATAACATTACGACTTAGAGATTTTTTTTTTTTTTTTTAAATATCAGATACAGATGAAAAACCTAACAGTCTTTGGATTGGAAATAACTTTTGGGGGTTTTCATTAAAGTTGGGTGCAGCTTGCTGCGTTTTGGTGAGTTGGATGTCTTCAGCAATTTTTCAAATGTTTTGGGTTTGGCAAAGTCCAAGATGTTTTTGCCAAGACCCTCTTTCCCCCTTATTTTTTAAACCCGTGTGAAATTCAAGGATAACTTAATCCATATGTGTCTGATTCATTTACACTTAACTCATCAAAATGTTATTTTGTAAGACCCATTTAATATTCAAGAAACCTTTTGAGCCTTTTTAAGACGTCTTGTCTTGTGTCTTTGAACCAGAGTTGTATTTTTCCATATGAATGGAGCTTGGACCGTGAAAGGGTGAAGATCCAGTTGATTTTCAATTTAGGCTCTTTAAAATCTGAATAGAATCAAAACTTGATAGTCTGTTTACTTCTTGAGCACTGAATATTCATTTTAAAATGTAGATCAGAGGACCTGGAAAAAAAATTTCACATCACGTAATTTTGGGGAAGATCATAATTGGAAATTTCATCATAGTGATATTCAAGAAAAGAACTTTCTCCTAATTTTATTTTTCTAAAATCTATAATTAAATTGTTCCATTTTATATGTACATTGGTGTGTTTTTTAAGAGTGGCCTGTGGATCATCGGTACAGCGGGGTGATTTCATTTTTGAGTGTCAAAGTGTTCGTGCAGACAACTCATTAATTAACTTTAATAATAACATCTATGACGTTTATAAGATCCCAAGATCAGGGGAGTTGACGATTGGCAGGAGTTGCACTTTGAGAGATTTCTGAAAAAGTGGAGCCCATATGTTTTTAAAATTCTGTGTGATTTAAAAGAATGTGGTAGAGTTATGAATCTGGCAAGATACAGCACGAGGGATTAAAAACATTGTTTGAGAACAAAAATTCAGAGAGGCCAAATGGAGCCCCAGTGAAAAAAACAAAATTTCTAGGACCCTTTGTAAGGGGATCCGGTGAAAACCTTCAGAGGCTCCGATGCATGTTTGTTTAGCAGAACTGGACAAAGCAAGGCCATCGCCATAACTGCTAGTGAACATCCAGTCCATGCCATGGTAACTCGTTGCAAATGGAGTACTGGAGTGGCATTTCCAAGTTCAGCGCTTCTCTAAAGACCTGCTAGCACACAGAATGCTGTTTTAATGTTCCGCATTGTTGTGGATCCCCCATTGAACAACCTTTTGAGAGGACCCCGTTTTTACTAATGTAAACATTCTGACGAGTATCCAAAGAAATGACCTTTGAGTGAACCTCTAACCTTCCCTGTAATTATTTGTTTGAAGACAGTGTGGAGTTCTCCTGCTGAGAACTAAGAACCATGATGCCTTGCAGCTCTGTGAGTAAGGGAGTGTTTGGGGGAACTGGAGAGAAGGACATAAATAAGGGAACAACCTCCAGATGTAAATAATAAAAGAGCAAAAGGGTGAAATTAAAAAGGGAAAAAATAGCAATTCGTTTTACCTAAGGAGTTGGCCTATAGGAAAAAACAAAACCAGGATTAGTAGCACATAAAACGAGGTGAAACTCCTGCCGTGTGTGTCCTCCATTAGAAACTTCAAGGAGGAGAGAAAAGGTTTCTCCCTCTCCGGAGCTCCTCCACGGGTCCTAACCTGAGCTGATAAAAAGAGTTCCTGGGGGTGGAAATCTCAGGTCAGACCTCCTCGGTCCCAGTAAAAACAGTTAGGAAAGAGGAGATAATTAAGTTCCTTTTCTGATTTGAGTGATAGTTCTGGAAGGCTCTGTGATCTCTCCGAACAACACTTCTGGTGCCAGGTGGGAATAAATATGCAGTTACGACTTTCCTTTTGTTTTCACCTCTCCTGGCCTGTCACTTTCTTCCCCAAACCTGCAGGGGGTGTAACATTTTTGACAACTGAGCTATATACTTTCTTAAGTAATAAAGAAGTTCATTGTTTTGCAAACAAACGCCATATGCAAAAGACTCCTTTGGTTTTCTTGCAGCTATTATTCTGCAGCCTAATTGTGTTCCCACTGGAGTGCTCACAGGAGGCCTGAGTGTGGGTGTGGGCTGCTGTCCTTCGGTGGGGACTTCAGCGAGGGACTTCATCTCCGTAGGAACGCAAAGCTGCCAACACACTAGAATTTTTTTGGCTAATTTCAAAAGAACGAGTTTTCAGTTCCTGCCTGTGGCCCCATGCAGACTCATTAATCATTAAGTCCCCATGCACTTAAGATTTGACACTGGAAATATTGGGAAATGTTATAAATGGGTCTAGTTTTAAGGGACAGCTAGCTGTATGCTGGGCATCCCCCCTTCTCTTCGTGTCCCCCCAAAATGTACAGCTGATGAATCCGACGCATCAGCTCAGATGTGCAGGGGGAATGCTCACCCTTCAATACACGGGGACAAGGGTAACTCACAAATGGTGGGAAATTGTTTTATTTTTATTAAATTTAGAGAAATAAAGGAGATTTCTTATCATCTGACTCTGTTTGTACATGAATATTTGATGGGCATTATTAAACATTAAAGTAACATGAAGTAGGCACTTAGTTTTGGATTTCCAACAAAATTAGATCCAGGCTTCTAGACGAAATAACTGCTTCTCCACATTCCTGTGATTCAGCCACCACCTGATTTGAAAACGTTTCTTGGCCTCTAATATCAACCATGTGTACCTGAGGCTCTGTCTTTCTAGTGGGTTGAAAGGTGGCTGGGTTTATGGTTGGCAGTTACCTTATCCCTGCCCTGGGTGTCCCAGCTTAGACTGGAAAGGCCGCCCCCAGCTGGCACTGACCTCTAAATGACCCCTAACTTTACAGGCTTAAACTGCAGGAGTTGCCGAAGAGCAGAAGTCTTTCTGGCCAGCACTTATTACTGCTGTGTTGGTGATAAAACTTCAGACAGCCTAATTGATGGCTTTGCTGACCTAACAATACCTTGTGAAAGCAGAGTGCCAGAGCCTGGTCTCCATTTATGACCAGCTGCAAGGGGAAGCGGGGTCTCCCTCGGATGGGAAGTTTAGGGGACGGGGAGAAGTCTTCCAGCCTGCGAACTTTAACCAGATTCCAGAAGCAGAAGCACAATTGCAAATTAATAGAAGCTTTCTCTGGGAAAGTTTTTTTTCCCTTCCTGGGCCTTTTTAGCAAGTCAGCCTCCAGTTGGTTATGAGAGGACAGAAGAGAGGATCCAGTCAACTATTTCTAAACGATGAAGGAGAAAATTGCCTTGGAATGAAAAAGACCATGTTCAGGAGATGTCCCACTATATCGTACTCTCCGCAGCGCTGGTGCAGAGGTGTCCACACAGCACAGACATTGCCTCTGACGACTGCACTTCTCTGTTTCCTTTCAGGTTTATTAACGCCAGAAGAAGAATAGTACAGCCAATGATTGACCAGTCAAATCGAGCAGGCAAGTTCCACCTAGTATCTGGATTCACACCCCCCCCCAGCCACAAACCCTCCCCAAGTTTCATCACCTGGTAAATCAACGCTTCCATCAGGCATTCTGGGAGATTTTTTTTTTTTTTTTTTTTTACTGTCCCCAGAATTCCTTTCTAGGAAGCAACTTCACTAATTGGTGCTAATTGGAGATTTCCCACCCTGACTCTACTGAAACTGCTTTTTATTTCCTTTCTGAATCGGTAATTGGGCACCAGCATTGGTGCCACAAGCAGTTTGTTTGACTGTGAGCTGGGGATGACTCATTGCTTGTCTGCGTCCAACCATTAGCACACTCTCATTTTCTTGTTACCCACAATTCCTTGGTGGACGTGTTGCTTTCTCTCCTGGAGCATCCCCTGTTAAACTCATTGTATCCATTCATTGGCTTGGACTATTCATAATATTCCGTCAAAGCCTGAAGGGCTGCCTTGCCAGCGTTATTTTTTTTTATTAAAAGATTATTACCTTTGTTTAAAATGCCTCCCATCCCTTCCACTAGAACGCCTGTGTGTTTTTCTCACAGTATCTCTCAGATTCTCTAAAGCAGTTATGATAAGGGACTGTCAGAACCATACCTGTGAACTCCTAAGCATTTGAAATAGGTGTGGTGTCCTGTAAGAAGGTCTGTAGGAGAAAACTTGTTTCCATGTGGTGATGACGGCTGTCACTAGTGAGGCTGGCAGACTTGATGGAGATTTAGACTGGCCTCCGTTTGAGGAATTTAAGAAAGCTCGTTTCCTTGGGCACAGTTTCCCCAATAACACCAAACTGTCCTTACACTAAGGGACGCCAGGGGGCCTGTTGGAGAAGAATGTAAAATAATTGAAATATTATATTCACCATGTTTACATTTTCTTTGGTATGGCTAAGAAAAAGGCAAACGTTCAATTCAGCCTGTAAAATTGTGCTTGCATTTCAGATGTTTGTGGGTGATATGAAAACATTTTATTAGCCATCAAAGATGGCAGGGTCACAAAATCTTAACTAAATAGCACGTTGAGATAGATATTTGTATATTGGATACCCCAAACTTCCCTACCTGACTCCCCCCTAACTGAGAGATAAATAGAGAGGAGGACCCACCTCTTAAACTGTCTGGTGAAGTCTTGCCTCCAGAACGGTTATTAAAGCCACTCACCCCCCTTAACTCCATCACAGAAATGCCCCGTAGACCACACCCCCTTTGAAAGCGCGGACCACCTTGTTGCTGTAACGTTTCAGTGCTGCAGCGGGAACAATTGCTGATTGTTTGGTGTGTCTTTTCTTCTTTCTCCTCTGTGTCCTCGAATGACCACAATCAGGTTTTCTTCTTGATCCTTCAGTGAGCCAAGGAGCAGCGTATAGTCCAGAAGGTCAGCCCATGGGGAGCTTTGTGCTGGATGGTCAGCAACACATGGGAATCCGGCCTGCAGGTAGGTGTGCGAGTCCCCCCTCTGGGCGCCCTGGGAAGTGCCTCCTCCGCCAGCCTTCTTCATCCACTCTGCTCTCCCACTCTCGTGGGGGCTTTAACATTTGCCTGCTGCCTGCTCTGCCTGCCTTCTTTA
>CM061257.1:172141934-172356934 GCA_030848825.1 Tadarida brasiliensis | reverse complement strand
TGGGTAAAGTATAAAAATGTTTAGGAATTTGACCTGCTTTCTTTTTCCCTCTCTCTTTGCAGGTTTGCAGAGCATGCCAGGGGACTACGTTTCTCAGGGTGGTCCTATGGGAATGAGTATGGCACAGCCAAGTTACACTCCTCCCCAAATGACCCCACACCCTACTCAATTAAGACATGGACCCCCAATGCATTCATATTTGCCAAGCCATCCCCACCACCCAGCCATGATGATGCACGGAGGACCCCCTACCCACCCTGGAATGACTATGTCAGCGCAGAGTCCCACAATGTTAAATTCTGTAGATCCCAGTGTTGGCGGACAGGTTATGGACATTCATGCCCAATAGTATAAGGGAACTCAAGGGAAAAGGAAACACACGCAAAAACTATTTTAAGACTTTCTGAACTTTGACCAGATGTTGACACTTAATATGAAATTCCAGACAGCTGTGATTATTTTTTACTTTTGTCATTTTTCATCAAGCAACAGAGGACCAATGAGACAAGAACACAAATGTGAAATCATGGGCTCACTGAGACAATTCTGTCCATGTAAAGATCCTCTGGAAAAAGACTCCGAGAGTTATAACTACTGTAGTATAAACATAGGAACTAAGTTAAACTTGTACATTTCTGTTGATCACTCCGTTATGTTGCCTCAAATAGTTTTAGAAGAGAAAAATAAATATATCCTTGTTTTCCACACTATGTGTGTTGTTCCCAAAAGAATGACTGTTTTGGTTCATCAGTGAATTCACTATCCAAGAGAGACTGTGGTATATTTTAAACCTGTTGGGCCAAGGAGCAAAGAACCACACTGAGACCACGGTGAACGGTGGCTGAACCTCATCCCTCGAACTCCAGCTTCAAGAATGTGTTTTCATGCCCGGCCTTTGTTTCTCCAGAAATGTGTCCTTTAGTTTCAAACAGATCTTTATAGTTTGTGCTTCATAAGCCAATTCTTCTTCTTATTTTGGGGGACTCTTCTTCAAAGAGCTTGCCAATGAAGATTTCAAGACAAAGCAGGAGCTTCTTCCAGGAGTTCTAAGCCTTGGCTGTGGACAAAACAACCTTAAGTTGGGCAGCTTTCCTCAACACAGAAAAGTCAGTGGTCGTAGCACCACAACTAGGACTTCATCAGAAACTCAAAGCTTGGGGGATAAAAAAAAAAAAAAAAAAAGGAGCAAGAGAATACTGTAACAAACTTCGTACAGAGTTCGGTCTATTAATTGTTTCATGTTAGATATTCTATGTGTTTACCTCAATTGAAAAAAAAAAAAGAATGTTTTTGCTAGTATCAGATCTGCTGTGGAATTGGTATTGTATGTCCATGAGTTCTTCTTTTCTCAGCACGCGTTCCTCACTAGAAGAAAATGCTGTTACCTTTAAGCTTTGTCAAATTTACATTAAAATACTTGTATGAGGACTGTGACGTTATGTTAAAAAAAAAAAGGTGTTAAGTCACAAAATGCGGTAATAAATATTTCATTTTTGATTTTTTGTTAGGCTTTTGTGTTTTTCATAGTTTTAAGGCAAGGTGGTACAATGCCTACTATCTATGGTGTTCCAAGTAGGTGACGGTTTTATCCCCAGAAGTTGATTTTATTTGGAACTTAAATCACCAAGAATTTTAAGGTAACCATCAGTAGCCTTTCGGTGTATATTTGGCCTGTAAATTCTCCCAGCAGAAAACTTCTAAAGGTATGAAATTGTGTGTGTGTGTGTGTGTGTGTGTGTGTGTGTATGTATGAGCCAGATTGAAGGATCACCTTCAACATGTCTCACCTCCTTTTTAAATGCATGTTGTTAAAAAAAATACTTTCAGATAAAGCTTTTCATGTTCTTCCTCTGCCAGAATAAAGGGCCTTTGCAGGGTTAATTTTACATCATAAGAAATAGCTAACGTCTGTGCTCAAAGATAATTCATCTGCCTGTGTTTTTTCTGTCTTACTTACTAAAATACTGTTGAATATGTAAATTAAAATTTACATATAGATGTTCATAGCTGAGTAAACAACTTCTATGGAGTTTGAAGTCCTGAGTTGAAAAGATTACTTAATCATTAATATTTAATATAAATTATATTATGATGTCTTTTTATTTCAGACACCTCCATGTGCAGGCACGCTAGCGTGATTTGGTGACTAAGCTTAAATTTTTTTCTAAAACAACAACAAAACAGGCAATATAATGCTGTTTTCAAAGTCTTGTTCAACATTTCTGGAAATTTGTGTCATTAGCTGGCTGATACTGTCTGCCAAAGGGTGCAAAGTGAAAAAAAAGTGTGAGGTGTTTGCATGCCCCCTCAATTTTTCAAGTAAATATACTATCCTGCAAATTGGTAATACCTAAATTTTGAATCCTGTGTTTAGAAGATCGAATATAGTCGTTAGCTAGTTGTGTAATGTCAACTGGATAGGGAAATAATTCACTGTCTCAGACATCCAAGTTTGTATTTTATTTGGGGTGCTTCCGTTTTCCCATTGCAGAAAACATTAATAGAAGTTGTATACAAAGGAACAAGGAAATAAACTTCTACTGTTTTGTGTTGTTTGTAGTTAGGTAGCGTTTTCATAAATACATTTATAACTTTAGTTCGTGTGCTGCTGTTTAAACATAGAAATAACATTTCTGAAACAAACTAACTGATAATAGAGACATTCTGTGCCACTTGGAAAAGAGATAGCTTCCCTCTCATTTTTGTTATCCCATTTCACATGGAGTCTTTTTGCAAAATTTCAATATTTGTATACTTTTACTTTAAATGCTTTTGGGTAAATTTTGACAAGTTCTCCATTTATAAATTAACTCTTACATCAGCTGAACATTTTTTTTTTTTTTTGGCAAAGTTTTTCTTTGTTTCCTCTCAGAAAAGTAAATGCTGAAAGGTTTACTTGCTAATTGGCTCTTGTTTAGGAAGTGTTTCATGCAATTATTAATAAGTATTTCATCGAAGTTTAGATCTCAGAGCTCTCTACCCTTGGTTTGAATGAATAAAAGAATCTCAGGCGTAGTTTCTTCAACAAAACCACATCCTGTCATATTAACCTTTTAAAATATTTTGAAATGAATAATAATTGTAATAATGTGTGTTTGCATCCCCCACCCCATATGCCAACGCTGAGAGGTGGTGGAGTTGTCCCATTTGTATAATGCTTATTTTATACCACCTCGCGAAGCACTTGCTCCTATCTCGGGTTTACTATTTAGTATAAAGAGTTCCGATTTGGGTATATTTAAGAAAGACTCAGCTGTCAAAAGCAAAGAAACTGGGAATGGTGTTTTGACAACCATATAGTGTTAAAGGAAATACTGTAGTCTGAATAAAATTGCTTATGTTCTCCAAAACAAGAGTAATATAAAAACACTTTTTATTTATATGGAAAAGCAAAAGCAGAAATAAATTCCAAAGGTTTCCCTTTCTTTAAGAAATTCTGAGGGAACTGCAGTTGCCATCTGTTAAGGGTTGGGAATTGAGCAAGAAGCCACATTTTAAGGGGAGAAGAGAAAAAAAGACCAGGAAAGTCTGTGTCTTCCATCCACCCTTTCAACCCCCCACCTCTTGGGTCATCCCCCCTCCCACCCCCCAGCTCACCCCCGTCAGATTTGCCCAGAAGAGTCTATCAGGATCTTCCTGGCCTCCTAGCCCCCGCCCGCCCCCATGGGCCTGTTAACCCGGAGCAGATTTGGGGAAGGAAATGTGGCTAATATCTCTAGCAGCTGTCAGAGGAGGGACCTTCCTTCAAAGGGACGGGACAGAGATCCTCCACAAGTTCCCCATTCGTCTTGCAGGCCAGCAATTTGATAAGGAGCCTGGCCCAGCGCTGCCCGGTGCCACTGTGTTGGAAAGGCCAGCGCCTGGGCGTCCGGAGGAGCCCAGTGGCCCCTGCTTTGCAGCCTCCGCCGCCCGGCGCCCACCGAGCAGGGAGGGTGCGGACGTGCGAGCCGCAGCCAGGGGGAGGCAGGGCAGGGCGGGGGCTCAGACTCGGCCCTCCGCGCGGCCCGCCCTCACCTGGCTGCGGGTGAGAGCGCGTGTCAGGCAGAGGCAGGCAGACGTCGAGCTGCTGCGGGTGGGAGAGCGGGCACCTAACGGGTGCAGCCATCAGCGGAGGGCATCGCGCGGTCGTCGGGGCCCGGCCGGGAGGAAGCTGCGGCGCAGGGGAAACGCGGGCCCGATGGGGGAGGCCGCTCGGATTGTGAAGAGAATGGAGACCGTCGGGGCAGTGTTTGAAGGGAGGTTTTAATATTAATAGTTTCGGTGTAGAGACAGAAGGGAGATTGCGTCTACGGCTCCTCGGGGCAGACTCTGGGTGACAGCGATGATGGATGATGCAGCAGAGCCCAGCAGCCCCTCCCCTCCAGCCCCAACAGTGTCAAAGCTACTTTAGTTGAAGCTTTAGAAATAAAATAAATAAATAGCATCACCCCCCTTACTCTTCACACACCTCCACGCCGCACCCCCCACCCCCGCTTTCCGACATCGATTTATGGATCATATGAATCAATTACTGCTCTCAATACTTTCCCATTGGCTTAAATAAAACAGTCAAAACATGAAAACGTGGGGTTCGGTGGGGATTTTTTTTTTCCCCTCTGACAGGAACAATCACAAAATCCATTATCTCATAATCAGAGACACTGGGTTAGGAGGTGGAGTGAAAGGAAGGGGTCGCCCAGTAAAAAACTGGGGGAAACGCTGGGGGGGGCGGGGGTCGTGAGCGTGGCCCAGCTGCTGTCTTTGTTCAGATGGGTTTGGTTTGTTTGTTGTTTGTTTGGGGCTTTGTTGTTGTTGTCTGAACGGGGGACCCGCGTGAGAATGAGATGCCTACAGGTTTTGTAACCTAGTTATTGAACTCCTCAGCAGAAACCCATTTGAATGTGTGTCTCGGCAAACATCAGATGTTGTTGGTGGCGAGGTCGCACATGGGGAAAGGTGTGGAGGAATGGGTCCGTCTGGAGCGCGGATTTGCACTTTGTTGTGAGCAACTGTGCGCGGGTCTGCTGCAGGGAAGGGGGATTCTCCCTCCCTCGACGCCCTCCTCGCTCCCGCCGTCGGCTGTTTTTGTCGTTGGAACTGGTTTGGATCTGGGACTGGCCGCCCCCACTCGCCCCCACCCCCACCTCGGCCGCCTCAGGCTTTTCTTCCCTCTCTGGCCCCTTCCGCGGCGGTGCTGGAGGTTCTCTTAGGTGTTTCTATGACTACATTGTGTGTGTGGGAGGGTCAGATGTGGGGGTTGCCCGCGAGAGGGCCGTTCCTGGGCGATCATTTATCAATGTCACCCACATAATGATTCTCTCTGCAGCCTCCTATTGATGAGGATAATTACATTAGCTCAGAGTGACTGATCAATGAAAAACCACCACACAAAAACTTCTTTACTCCTCTATAATACCAAAAACCGATACAGAAATAACATAGAAAGCCTGATTTTTCTTTCCCTTCCCCATCCACCAATGGATTCTGGACACCCCCCCCCCCCAAGGATGGGGGAGTAAAGTAAGAAAATAGACCCAGGTTTGTTTCGTTTCAAGGAGGATGCAATTTTGCCCGTGAATGCATTTTCTTAAATGTGTTGGCTTCATTCCTTCTCTGGTAAAGAATATCAACGGATTTGCTAATGTGAGTTGCTTTTAGACTGATCTGTGGTTTTCCGTTCTTTTTATTTGTTTCCTCCCCTTTGGACATTTTTTTTTTCCTGCTGAGAGAGAGAGATCTTTTATAAATAACTGGAAAAAGAAATTACACTAGGTCCTTTAAAAAAATTTTTTTTTTGTAAAGCGTTTGCCTAAGTCCGGTTATCTTTTGTCTTTATCACTTCATAAAGTAGCACAATTAAAGATGTGATGTTGCATTGGCTATGAAGGGTGGATCCATAATACGGCGACATAATGCGCTATATTCTCGCCTGAAAGTTCGCAGCTAAATTACGATTTCGCTCTTTTTAGACTTCAGAATCAATATTTTCTCAATTAAAGAGAATTTTAATGCTTTACTTGCGAGTTGTTAAAGGTGTTGTAAATTTTATTGTACTGCTTCTTGGCTTCGGAGTAGATGCAGGAGACCGGTTGGTTCTCGTGGTCTTTTCCTCTCCCAGGAACATCCAGTGTGTCAGATCAAAAGCAAGCAACAAAGGTAAGGGGGGGGGGTCCTAGAGGGACCAGGTGAAGGGTGGGGAGCCCGCCAGGGAGCCCTCCAGTGCCAGAGGCCATTGTCTTGAACATTTTCACCTCTCTGTGTCCCACCTCCTGGAAGTGACAGAAGTGTCCATTTTACTCTAATATTTCCCAAGGAGGAGCACGTCACTCCCATCTGCTCTGTGTGGTCAGAAAAGAAGGTGCATTTGGGGAGCCTTTTAAACTTTCCCCAGTGCTCCCCCTTTCTCTTTCCTTTCCTTAGTTCATCAAAATTTAACTCCTCACTGGTTCTTTCACAAATTCTGCCATATTTTATGTGTTCTGGCCTCTGTGTCAGAATTCATTCCCCACCCTCAAGAGCACTCACTGTTTACAGATGTTTTCTCCTTCCACACATCCCACCTAGTAAAAGTTCCCGCAGAGAATTAACTGCGGTGTGTTAATAGCCCAGGTCTGCTACTGCTCTCTCCGGCAAAGCTGACTCTGGTGAGGTGGGGAATGGCCCAGCCCTGTGTGGGAGAGCAGCCCCAGGCCCACAGAAGCCCAAGGACTTGAGCATTCCAGGCCCAGGGACTTGGTGGGAAGCAGGGCAAGGACACTTTCAGAATGTAAGACAGAGAAGAGGATAAGCAAATGAGGCTAGAATGGAACCTAATAAGAAGAGGGCTAGGCAGGGGAAAAAATGAGCCTTTGGGAGCTCTTTGTAATTTAAAAAGAAATCATAATGAAGGGGAATTGAATACCTAAGACTTGCTATTAATTTTTTTATACCCAATGTCTGTTTAAGAACAAGTCCTCAGAGATACCAGGAAGGGCCTGAGTTTCCAAGTGGAGCTACACACTCACAAAGTTCCTTGGAAGTTCCCTCTCCAGTTAATTTGCTGGGAATGAGAAGACCAGGGAAAGGGCTATGTGTGTGGTGTACCCAGGGCTTCAGTAAAAGTCTGATGGGAAGGGGCACCTATATATAATGAGGCTGCTGTTACAAGCTGAATGAGAGGGGGCATAGAGAAAAAGCCACACAACACCACAATCACTTTAAAGTAATTCTCACCTCTCTGCCTTTCTTTTTCACTTCAGCCACACAATCAAATATTATACATAGGTGGGGGACATTTCTAGTTCATCATCTTTTGTCTGTAGACCCACCGGATTGATCTCCTTTCCCTTAGATTCCTGACATGTAAGCCTAGACCATGGCCTTTTTATCAAGTGAGTGGGGCTTTGTTAATGTATTTGTACTTTTCTGCTTTCAGTCTAAGTTTCTCGCTTTGGAGGAAGGAGGGGTGCAAGAAAGGAGGGGGAGGGGAGCTTAACACAAAGACTTTAGTTCTCACCAAGCAGGTTTCAAAATAGGAACTTAATGGGAAGAAAAAGGAAAGAATGGGGGGGGGAAAATAAAGAGGGGGGTGAGAATTATCACAACAGGTTTTTTGTCTGAAAGAGAGGTAATTCTGTGAATATTTCCCCCTTTGAGGATTCTGTTTTCTTCATATTGAAACATTTTCAAATTTTAATCCTTTAGCAGACAAAACCTCCATATAAATATGACATGGGCCACTGGCAAAAACACGAACTTAAACTCTACTCAGAGAGGAGGGGTGTGGGGAGGAGAGAGAGCCCTTTCTGATTAATAACTAGCAGGGTAATGTTGAGGGCTTTTTCTGCCCGATTGCCTTTTTGAATTAGAGCCGATTTCTTCACACTTCAATAGTGCCTGTCTCCTTTAAAATGACTGGCAGATTTGTTTCTCTTTTTTCTCTCCCTGAGACTTAATGATGTAAATTTTCTAATTAGTTAAATCATATTGCTTAAAGGCCTAATATTTGCCGTGTAAGAAATGATCATCCTGATTTGGGTCTCTTGAAATATTCTGAGAAATAACACTTGGCTTTTAGGTTGAGGGATGAGAGAGGACGGAGTTCTATTACGCGAAGCCGTTTAGAGGAGAGAAGGCGCGGACCCCGGCAACATGTTAAATTAATAGTTGAAGTTGAGCCGGGCTCACACCCCAAGTCCGCTTTTATTTTTCAATCAGTGAAGATTTAATTGGCAGCCCTCAGGCCTAGAGATCTGATATTTTCTCATTAGTTTCTCATCACTAATCTTGAGTGTTAGATTGGCTTAAAGGTTGTCAACATTTGACCAATTTTATTTAAGTTTAAAAAAAAAAAAAAACCACTGCGTTATGGCTCCGGGATGTGAGATCTACAAATAAATCCTGCTTGGATCAGCGGAACTAACAGGCGAAAAAAATGTTGACTATTCATCGTCGCATTTAATAAGTTGCATTAATGTATATTTCAAGGCTAGGAAGAGAGATTATACATGCACTGCATAGATGCAGATGAAGAGAGGTTGATTGGGAGGGGTGCAGTATAAGCAGGGTGGGTAGGTAAAGTGAGACGTAGGTACATTTCAAACAGAGGGTAAATAACCCAAGTGGAATAGCTGTTGAGGGTTTAGGAGCTACAATTTCTCCTCCCCTTCCTTTTGCAGTTGCGTGAAACTGCAAAGCCTGTCTTGCAGCTCTGAGCGGCTTGGATGTCTTGTCCAGAGATAACATCAGAGCGCCCCCTGCTGTCCAGTGGAGCAGAACGCTGCGGGTCAGCCCCCCGCGAAGCGAATTGTTTTCCTGCGCCCCCCGCCCCCAGCCCCCCTTCACCGACTCCATCCACTGCCCCCACCTCTGTTCTGCCGCAAAACCCCGCGGCAGGGGAATAGCTTGTCAAGGCTGAACATTTAAATGAGTAAATGATAAAAATAATAATAAAATAGGAAGGGACCCCCACTTTCATTTGGCCTCCGGGGAATAAACTATCAAATGGCTAGGAAAGGGACACATTTTCCTTTTCTAAACCTCTTTATTCTCTGAGTTTTCGCTGTGGGTTGTTTGTGTCTGCGGAACTGCAGATTCCGAGTCCGAAGAAATGTTTTTAATAGATGCTGTAGAAGATTTTTTTTAAATGGCTATCTCATGGGGAAAGAGGCCAATACAAAACAATATATTGCAGCCTCGCAAAATCAAAACAGGGAGCTAGAACTATTTCAGGCAAGTCCCCAGGAATCGCTCTCGGAGTTCAGACAGTTCCTTGCCTTGGATGACCCTTTCTTGCAACGCAAAGAAATACTGGCCCTTGTCGGGTTTTGTTTATTTCAAGATAGAGAAAGTTGTCACAGTCTTAGCTACACACACACACACACACACACACACACACACACACGTCTTTCCCCCGTGTGTTCCTGTAATCCTTCTCCTATGCTTCTCAATTTTGCTGGAAACGGAAAGACCAGCTCAAGGGCTCCACAATAAACCTCCAATGTCTTTGACACATGATGTTATTCTGGTGCTTCACGTCAAATGCAAGGTGTGGGGCTGGTCCTATTTGAGAGTGTTTGGGTTGTTTTCCAACCGTTTCGGTGCACAGAGGCGCTTTCTCGGCTCTCCAAAGACTCTTCCCGGGATTTGTGACCGCCCGACGCGAGGGCGCCCAGGTAAAGGGAGCCGGGCCACCTCGGGCTGCGGACCGCGACCCCGCCGCCAGCCTCTCCTCTTGGCAAAGGCGCTGCCAGAGCAGCCCCGACTCAGAAAAGTCTTCTGACCACCGCTAGACCCCATGCAAAGAGTGTACATCTGCACCGCGGAACGACTTTAGTTTGTGGGTTTGCTTTCTAAAGTGCCAGATTTCGGGGTTTTGTGAAATGCTCTGAGAAGTGAGGCGCGGGGTAAGGAACACTGGGCGGGGAGGACGGCGAGGGAAAGGTGGGCTCTTGACGTTCCTTCCCGCCAGAGTACCAGGTCGTTCTAGTTTCAAAATCCATTCTCTTCCCTCGCTTCTCCCTAGAACCCCCCACCCCGCCTTCTCCAGCCCTCCGTTTTGGGGACGCTGCCGGACCCGGACGGGGGCCGGGGGACTGCGCTCCTGGGGCAAGGCACAGGCAGCCGGTGGAGCGATGCCTCAGTCGGGCTGTCTGAAGAATGGCTGGGGCTCTTGTGTTAACTGAGGTAAAGTTAAATATTTATACTCCAAGTTGTTGTCATTCTTTTTTGGTTTGTTTTGAAGAAGTCCAGTGCGTTCAAACTTACTTTAAGAGTAAATCCTGGTCTGAAGGCAGCAGACACTGCCTCCTGCCACTGGAACTGACTTTTGAAAGGTCTTCATTTTAGCTCAGGAGTGGAAGGGGAGTTAGTTATTTGCAAACGACAGTGGCTCATTTAAATATGTGTATAATGTGTGTGTATAAAACACATTCTCTCTATATATTATATATATGAGAAGGAAGCAAGTGCCCTGTTCGCAACTGAACCCAAATACAATTTCCAGGAAGATACCCTCACAGATGAAGAAAATATGAAAATCACATTGTATTTGTCTCAGTTCAACTTAATGCAATTTGGAGACGCTGACAGTCTGGTCAATGTTCTCAGTAAATTAATGCAAAGGTCCTTAGGAAGAGACTGAAAACACCTCTTGCCATTAATCTTAAAGCACTTGAAGAATATGATTAAAAGAATGGGATCACTAAGCATTATCATCTCAAATAGCTGTTAACTGTCTCCACCCCTTTATTGTGGCAACAAAATAAACTCTGCAGTAGGAATGATGTTTTTTCCTTTTTTTATCTTTGTTTTTGCTTTGCTTTAAGGGCAGAAAAGGGGAAACAGAAGCAAAGAAAATCATCTCAAAAGTCTTGTTTGCTGCTGTTAAAAGGCTGTTGTTCATTTCTGATTTCCTCATCTTTCACTACAAAGGAAAAATAATCGAATGACCTGTCTACATTTGATGAGAAGACGACGCTAACAACAACAGTGAAGGTGCATTTGTTTCATTTCCCTTTTCCCCCGAAAAAAAAAACTTTAATACCCACCAATTTAGAGAGTCTAAAGCTGTGGACATGTAAAAGATGTTCCCTTGTCCACGTCTATTTGCTGACTTTCATCACTCGAATTTGGGAGGCTTTTGTGTCAAATACAAGTTATGGAAAAGAGAATTAGATATTTACCAAGAAACAATATTACACTTTCCAGCAGACTCCACCTGATTCTGTATTTGAGTGCTGGGAGCTGTGTGTGTGTGTGTGTGTGTGTGTGTGTGTGTGTGTGTGTGTGTGTTTTCCCCTAATAAACCTCAAAGCCTTCATGAGACATGGAGAAAGAGGGATGAGAACCCTATTATTGGGCATTCTGGTAAAAACTGGAAGCAGTGCCCCTTCTGCTCCTAGAACCCTAGGAAAGGACACCCCGAAGAAGGGCACAAGTTGGTGTGTTTTCCTTTAGAGCCCTGAGTTGGGCAGACCTTTCAGAGACCTACACAGTAATTAACATTTGAAAAAGCAAAATGCTGAAATGAAGGGCGGTGGTTAACAAAAAAATAAACCATGCTAAAAATTATTCTTCCAACCCTGCAAATTTCCAGATGCCACAGAAAATCAGTGCAAAGGCGCCCCCTCCCAACTAAGCAGACAGCTCTCCTGCCGGGTGATGCTTCCAGTCGCCAGAGGGGTTGCAGCTACCACGTCCACTGGAGAGGCGGGCGCGGTTACCCTGAGGCTACCAGGAGGGAGGTGGGGGTGTCACCCTCCCCCCAGCTCACGCTTCCCACCTGTTCTCTCATCCCCTAGCTGGGGCAAGGGAGAAACTGGGCGGATCCTCCGGAGTCGGGGTACCGAGAGCTGAAGCTCCTACCAAACCAGGGAGGAAACCTCAGTAGGCCCCCCGGAAGCCGAAGATCCAGCCAAAGGAACGTAGATTCTGGGTCCGAGGCACACGCAACAGCCTGCCCAGGCCCGGGGCCAGGCTCCCTTGCCCGGGTGGACAAAAGGCTCATAGGCCACGTCGGTCCGGGAGTGATTGTGAAAGGCATTGGAGGGAGACAGTTCCGCCCTGCCCCCGCCCCCGCACTCGGGGTGTGTGTGTGTGTGTGTGTGTGTGTGTGTGTGAAACACGTGCACTTGGAGCGGGCCTCTGGCCGCAGACATCAGCTGGGGAAGTTCACCCACGCGGCTTCCTGGGCCCTGAACCCACACTTTGCCCTGTCCTCCACCCTGCGCCCAAGACACCCCAACAGCTCCCCAAATCCCGGCCACGCCTGCACAGGTGCAGTGCCTTGAACCGGGAAGCGCCTGGGGAAAGATCCCCGGGGGGGAAAGGCCGCGGGGGCTGGGTGGGTGGGTAAGGGGTTGGGAAGAAAGATGGTACTTCCAGAGCTCAGACATCCCTATCTTCGAGTAATTGTCATCACACTCAATCTTTCCACCCTGACCCACGGCATCCAAAAAGCAGGGATTGATTCGCGGGAAAATCGTGCTCACGGAGACGTCGAGGTTTGACGCGGGAGGGCTCCTGAGACCTGCGCAGGCTTTGCTTAGATTCAAAAGTATGATTTTAATTTTCTTAATGAAGGCGCTCTCTAGAGCTCAGCTGGTAATGGCTGTGTTGAGTTTAATAGACTTCTGTCGAACAGAAAAAGACGGATAACTATCGGTTATAAGTAATCTGCTCTAATGCAATTATTTTCCCAGGTTCGAATGTCATTGTGCAGCGAGGGCAGGAGTGAATTAGGGCCCCGGGGACCGTGTACGCAGGGCAAGGAGACGGCCTGAAATACGAGCTGAACCTGTTTTGTGAGATGCACTTGGGTTTGGGGGTCGGGGTCCAAGGCTTCAGAGCCCTTGCTTGGTCCGCACGAGTGAAAACCTCTCCCTCTCCCTCCCGATTTCCCTCTCCTCCCCCTTTTCTCCCACCCTCCTCCTCTCCCCATTTCTCCTTCTCTCTCTAGCTCGCTCTTCCCCTTTCTTCTCACTCTCCCAGAGTTAATTTGAATTTCCTTTCCTTTTCCTACATTTTGCCTTTCTTTGTGTTTTGCAGGCAGATGCTTTTAGTCCAGAGTCTCTCCAAACCACTCACACAGAAGTAGGCTCTTGGACTGTGTCAACCCATTCGCCTTTTGAAACCAGTAAAATTGGGGTGTTTAAGATACTGGTGAAGCTGTGTACACATACATATTCAGTACACCAGGAGGAATACTTCTACCCAAATACAGAGCCAATCCAGGTCACTGTCCACAAGTAGCCCCAATCTTAGCTGTAACACCAATCGTCATTATTGGTAGTTTTTATCTAAAATTAACCAAACTCTTAGCTCTACACTTCACTTTGCCCAGGTAAACACAATCTCAGGCCAACGTGATTAAAAACAAAAATAAAAATAACACCATTCATAATTTCCCTTCTGACAGCAACAAGCCAAATCCGTGCAAGGAAAGCCTAGCGTTCTCACCTAGAAGAATCTGAGAGCAGGCAGTCCCGCAGGCCAGAGCCTGAGCGCTGGGTTCGAGCCAGGCACCCTGGAGCCCAGCTCTCTGGACTGAACCTCTGTCCATGGCCGGTCCAGCCTCACTTTCCCCGCTAGCCTCCCTCTCCGGGTCCTGGGGAACAAAGAAAGTTTTGGGGACTGACGCACAAAAAGGGTTACGTGAACCCTGAATGAGAGCTCTGTGTTCAGGACCCCGGAGGTGAGCCGGATTTGGTGCAAGTTCCACAGACCGACTGGGCCTGCAGTTCTCAGCCGCGTACACCCCTCCTCTCCCTGCCTCCCTCTCTCCTTGCTGTTACACGCGCACCCACTGGCACACAACGCATCCACAAACCTCTGTAATATCTCCTCTTCCCTGACCCAATTCTACCCCCCCCAGCCCCCACCCCCGCCCTGCCACGGTCTCTTCTCTCAAAAAAATAAAAAGGAAGAAAGAATACCAAAACAAAAACCCTTGGGCAAAACCCCTCAGGTCCCCCTGGCTGGGGAAGAACACAACTGGTGCCCCAGCGCAGGAACTTGGGGTGCCCTGCAGCAGACACCCCTCTTGGAGGGTGGGGTTGAGTGAGGGAGCGCTTTGCACTTTCCTCTTCCCCGGCTGCCGGGAAAGGAATTGGGACGAGATCCAGTCCTCAGGCCCCAACGACTCCCAGGACTCGGGAGAAGCGGCGCAGGGCGGGCACCTCCCAGGTGCGGGAAGTGACTGCCTGGGCTCCACTCCGCGAGCGAGCGAGGCCGTCTGCGACCCGAAGAGCAGCTCCAACTTCTTTAAGCGCTCAGCCTGGAGCGCCCTTTATAGACAGAGAAGGCCACCAGGCAGTGCCCAGGCCCAGCCCGGCCAGCAGCCTCTGCTGGGAGGTGGTCGTCAGGGCCACTGCGTGACTTCCGGACTTAGGGTGGCACCAGGGATGGAAGAATAATGGCCTGTGGCTCCAGGGGCAGATTGGGAACGGGAGAATGAGTGACTGTCAGAGGCTTTCTCTCCATTCCCGCCCTCCCTCTCATTCTGTCTTGGATGACGTCCCTTGGTCATCCCTTCAAGGGTTCTCCTGCAGGACAACTGCTGTGCTGAGTTGTTTTGGTGACTTAGGAGAGCAACAGCAAAGACCCAGAAAGCCCCCACAAGCTATAGATGGATCTAATCCTGCTTTTGAAAAGCAGGTGGGAAGGTAGAGGAAAGACATTCTATCACCCAACAGTGAGTTTTCCAAGCTCCCCCTCTGCCAAGCAAGGTTAAGAAAGGTTTGGCAGCGAGTGAGAAAAAGCCAGTTTCCCCCCATAATCCCCACAAAGAGTCAGAATCACAAGTCCTAACCTAGCTGAGAACTCCTTGCAAAGATGTCTGGACTCCCAGCCGGTGCCCCTTGTCATGGAGTCCCTCTCTGTGGGCTCCCAGTCCATTCTCACCCCTGAAGCAACTGACTAGGTCAGGGCTGAGGACACACAGGGCTGCCCAGGAGTTAGGTTTGCTTCTGCCTCGTTTACTCTCCTATTTTAAAGTCAAGAGAAGAAAGCATACTTTTTTCAGTAAATCAAATGTGTAATTATATTGGCATAGAATTAAGGCATAAAAATGATCTTTTCTTTAATTGTACTTAGACATTTTTAAAGGGCTGCCTTGAACATGGCATGCTTTGATAGAACAAGACACTTAAATATAGGTTTTAAGGACAAGGAGCCCTAAGAATGCCTGATATTTTCTTTCCTGCCTTCGCCTAAAAAAGGGGGTGGGGGAGGGAGTCCTAAGAATATCTCAGGTGATAAGAGCTCTGAAAAGAAACCAATCAATGCACACAAACAACACATTATTGCACCTTTAAAGTAAGTTCCCCTAAAAGAAATTAAAGGCAAATACCTGACTGCAAAGATTTTTCTGCTCACTTATTTATACAGGTCTCTTAATTTTAATGTAGTTTAAATCATCTATTCAGAAGGAGTGATATTGCCCACAACAACAGAGCAAGGGCAGTTGTTTATACTTTGAAGCTTATCCACTGGCCTTAGGACTTTGCAATGTTCAAGTGAAGTGTAAATAAAATAAGGTCACAGGTGATTGACAAGTTCAAGTTACTTAGCTCAATTATCAAAATTTTATTTCTAAATTATGTTCAATTTTATTTTCCTGCTTTGCTATGGATGACCTCAGAAAAATCCAATGGGAGTGGAGAATTTTTACCATGCCCTGCGTTTCAATGATTTATTTGTACAGTCATCCTGTGATGTATGCCTCCTTTAATGTTTCTGTGGAGCCCAAGTCTTTACAAGATTTAGAAACACGGCTATCGTGCTAATTCAAAGGCCGTCACTTCAAAGACACAATGATCACTAAATTTGGACAACTTTCTAAAATATCCCCAATTCTAAACTGCAGGCAGAGCCTACAGACTGTTTAGAATCTAATTCTCTGGATATTGGCATGCTATCTTTAATGTACATTTATCCAAACAGTAGATAGAGTGCAATTTGTAAATATACCTTACAACTCACTTTCTACAGAATATTACAAAGTTCTCCTATGCATTATTTAATACATAACCAAGCTCTTCAGATTGAGGCTCATGCTGCCACATCTGGAAATGCTTTCTTTGCTCCTCTCCCCCCAGCGCCCCCCCCCCCACAGTCAGCCACCAGCGAGAGAGATGGCTGAACCCTCCCCTTCCACCATTATATGATAGCATCAGCTTTTAATCAACGAGAGGCACTCCTATTTAAATTTACAGGATGACTCTTTATTTCATTTATCTTTTCTTTTGGAGGAAAGTGAAACAAGAGCACCACCCTTATTAATTATAAGATTGATGGGGTGAAAAAAGCCAAATGAATTTGGCTTGCAAATTATTAGTAGGGGTATGAATATTTATGACGGTGCCAGGAACAGCAGTCATGAACCCTGGGTGTCAAGCTTGGGAGACAGTCAGACCAATGCATTCAGTGAGGGTTCGGTCTCCCCAAATTTGAAATGACATAAATGGAAACCTAAATTAGACCCAGGGTGGGCTCCCATCAAATCAATCCCCTCTTTTTTTTTTTTTTTTTTTGGTGCATCTTGCTGAACATGAACTTACTTCTAGTGACCTCTATTCTAAACTTTAAAAATCTTTTAAGGTGAAAGCAGATACCTAAATTTTGTGAAGAAAAATCTGTATTTGTGCTTTTCCTACTTGACGTTCATTTATGGTTTATTTATTTGTTCTTTTCCATATTAAATTTATCTTTATTGTTGAATGTATTACAGATGTCCCCTCGTTTTCCCCCCCCTTGATGCCCTCCTCCCTGCTCCCACCCCCCTCCCACCTTCCCCACACTATTGTCTGTGTCCATTGGTTATGCATATATACATATAAGTGCTTGGATTTATCTCTTCCTGTCCCCCTCCCCACTTCCCTCTGATGTTCCTCAGTCTAACAAACAATTTGTACTTCTTAATCTTTTCACCTTTTTGCCTATCCCCCAACCCCCCTCCCATCTGGGAACCAACAAAAAGTTCTCTGTATCTGAGTCTGTTTCTGTTCTGCTTGTTCATTTTGTTTGTAGATTCAATTGTTGATAGATACATTTAATGCCATTTTATTGTTCATATCTTTTATCTTTTTCTTCAAGAAGGCCCTTCAACATTTCATGTAATACTGGTTTGGGGGTGATGAACTCCTTTCACTTTTTCTTTTTTTTTTTTTTTTATTATTTTTTTTTATCCTCACCTGAGAACATTTTTTCATTTTTTGTCCAGATAGAGTGGGAGGAAGAGAGAGGAAGAGAGAGAGAGAGAAACATCGACGTGAAAGGGACACATTGAGTGGCTGCCACCAGCACGACC
This sequence comes from Tadarida brasiliensis, assembly GCA_030848825.1. Lineage (NCBI taxonomy): Eukaryota > Metazoa > Chordata > Mammalia > Chiroptera > Molossidae > Tadarida > Tadarida brasiliensis. The sequence goes on along the minus strand of CM061257.1, from coordinate 172,339,668 downwards.
AACCAGGGCCGGGGACAAACTGCAACCGAAGTACATGCCCTTAGCGGGAACCGAACCCGGGTCTCTCTGGACCGCAGGACGACGCTCTAACCGCTGAGCCAAACCAGCCAGGGCCCTTTCGCTTTTTCTTATCTGGGAAAGTCTTTATATGTCCATCAATTCTAAATGATTGCTTTGCAGGATAGCGTAATCTTGGTTGTAGGTCCTTTTTTCATCACCTTGAATATTTCTTGCAAAGTTTCTTTTGAGAAATCAGCTGACAATCTTATGGGAGCTCCCTTGTAGGTATCTGTTTGCTCTTCTCTTGCTGCTTTTAAGATTCCCTCTTTGTCTTTACCCTTTGGCATTTTGATGATGATGTGTCTTGGTGTGGAGCTCTTTGGGTTCATCTTGTTTGGAATTCTCTGTGCTTCCTGGACTTATATGTCTGTTTCCTTCACCAAGTTAAGGAAGTTTTCTGTCATTGTTTTTTCAAATAGGTTTTCAATTTCTGGTCTCTCTCTTCTCCTTCTGGTGACCTCATGATGCGAATGTTAGTACGCTTGAAGTTGTCCCAGAGGCTCCTTACACTGTCCTCATTTTTTTGGATTCTTTTTTCTTTTTGCTGTTCTGATTGGGTGTTTTTGCTTTCTTATATTCCAAATCGATGGTTTGCTTCTTGGCTTTACCTACTCTACTATCGATTTCTCATTTCAGTTAGTGGTTCCTTTATTTCTGACTGTTCATCTTTCATTTCTGACTGGTCCTTTTTTATGCTCTTGAGGTCCTCACTAAGTTCACTGAGCAGCCTTATAACCAGTGTTTTGGACTCTGCATCTGTTAGATTGCATATCTCCATTTTGTTTAGTTCTTTCCCTGGATTTTTGTTCTGTTCTTTCATTTGGGACATGTTTCTTTGTCTTCTCATTTTGGCTGCCTCCCTGTGTTTGTTTCTATGTATTAGGTAGAGCTGCTACATGTCCTGGGGTTGGTAGGGTGGCCTATTGTAGTAGGTGTCCTGTAGGGTCTGGTGGCACAGCCTCCCTGAACACCCCAGCTGGGCACTCGGGGTGTACCTCCCATGTAGACTGTACACCCTTCAGTTGTACTTGAGTATTGATTTCTGTTGGCACATCAATGGGAGAGATTTACTCAGGCTAATCAGCTTCAAGGACTGGCTATGACCACTGACCTCTGACCACCTTGGAGGATTAGCTGTGCAGGGGCCCACCACACAGAGCAAGACTTACTTCATCAGGGCTCTGGTACACACTGAGTCCACCCTTTGAGTATGTCACTTGTGGAGGTGGTTGGGCGGTGGTGCTTCAACATTGTCTAAAGCTGTCCACTGGGTGTGTTGGCTCTGGGGCAAGGTCAGCCACTGACTGTGTTCTACCGGGGGCCACCAGGCATAAGCTACAAAGCGATCTGCAGATGGCTGCTTCTTGTGCTGGGCTTGGAGGTGCCCAAGCAAGACCAAACTGTGAACCAAGGCCAGCTGGGGCCACTTAATGAGAGGTATGGGGCAGCTTGAGGCCAGATGCTGCTTGTTTGAGAGATTTTATGAAAATCCGAAGCATGAGCCCAGACAGGCCAATCCTATGGTAAAGCATTGGAGAACAGCTTGGGTGGGCCAGAAAGTTGGGTGGGGCGGGGCCTCAGGGAATCACCAGGGCGGGGCCAACAGTGTGAGCCAGGTTGCTGGAGTCCCAGATATGGCAGCGTCTGCAGCCCCAGGGAAGGGCTCACCAAAGGAACAACAGCCTCCACTGTCTAGGAGAAAGCTGCCTCTCCCTGATGCTGAACAACTCAGTTCTTCCCCATATGTCTCTGGTGCCTTTCAAGCTGCCTCCCCAATGCTGGAGCCTGGAGGGTGTGAGTCCAAGTAAGTCTGTGCGGGCCCTTTAAGAGGAGCTGCCGGGGGCTCCAGCCACCTCAGCCTCAGTTCCCGCTGGTTTTACAGCCAGAAGTGATGGGGATTCTCTTCCTGGCACTGGAACCCTGAGCTGGGGGGCCTGGTGTGGGATGGGAACCCCTCACTCCTCAGGGAGGACCTTCACAGCCGAGGTGTCCTCTGATTTTTATCTGCCACACGTGGGTGTAGGACCAGCCTGTCCACCTCCATCCCTCCTACCAGTCTCCGTGCAGCTGCTGCTTTAATTTTGTAGTTGTAGGACTTCCATTCAGCTCAATGTCAGGAGTTCTGTATGATGATTGTTCTGTAGTTTAGTTGTCATTTTGATGTGGTTGTGGGAGGAGGCAAGTATGGCGTTCCCTACGCCACCATCCTGACTGGAAGTCTCTCTCATTTATGGTTTAAATCAAGTTTATCTGTAAAATATTTGTGACATATATTTTAAAAATTTAAAGATTTTTTTTATTCAGTGTAAAAATATTAAAAACCTAAAATATCCTGGGTATAAAGAGAATTTATTTTATTTATTATTGAAAGTATTACAGATGTCCCCCTTTTATTCCCATTGAGCTCCCCTCCTTTCTGCTCCCACCCCCTTCCTGCCTTCCCCAGCCTAGTGTCCATGTCGATTGGTTGTGCATATATGCATATAAGTTCTTTGGTTTATCTCTGCCCTCCCCTCCCACCCCCCATCCCTCTGAGGTTTGTCAGTCTGTTCCCTACTTCCATGATGCTGGATCTCTTTTGGTCAACAGCTTATTTTGTTCATTATATTCCACAAATAAGTGACATGTGGTACTTGTCTTTCTCGAACTGGCTTATTTCACGTAACATAATACTCTCCAGGTCCCTCCATGTCATCTCAAAGGGTAAGAGATCTCTCTTTCTTACAGCTGAATAGTATTCCATTGTGTATATGTACCACGGCTTTTTTATCCACTCATCTACTGATAGACACTTGGACTGTTTCCAGATCTTAGCGATTGTAAATAGTGCTGCTATGAACATAGGGGTACATATATTCTTTCTGAGTGGTGTTTCGGGCTTCTTAGGATATATTCCTAGAAGTGGGATCACTGGGTCAAATGGCAGTTCAATTTTTAATATTTTCAGGAAGCACCATATTGTTTTCCATAGTGCCGCACCAGTCTGCATCCCCACCAGCAGTGTGCTAGAGTCCCCTTTTCTCCACACCCTCACCAGCACTTGGTGTTTGAGGATTTGTTAATGGCAGCCATTCTGGCAGGTGTGAGGTGATACCTCATTGTTGTTTTAATTTATATCTCTCTCATGATTAGAGATGATGAGCATTTTTTTCATATGTCTCCTGGCCATTTGTATGTCCTGTTTGGAGAAGTGTCTATTCAGGTCCTCTACCCATTTTTTGATTGGATTGTTTGTCTTCCTTTTGTTGAGTTGTATGAGCCCTCTATATATTTTGGAAATTAACCCCTTATCCGATATATCATTGGTAAATATGTTCTCCCAAAGAGTGGGTTTCCTTAAGACAATTTAATTAGACACAATCTAAGATACAAATGGAAAGGAGAGGGGAAAATAAAACTGCAATAGAAAAGAAGTTTTTAAAATTTCTTTACTTATTTTCCTTTATCTGCACCGGACCTACTCATGCTTCAGTCCCAAAGTGAGAAAATTTAAATGAAATGTGGAGGAAGTAAGGGTCAAGGTGGAAAGGGAAAGGATTTAATAATTCAGTAAAATAATCCAGCGAAAGGTAAACCATGCCCTCCTCTTTTTCTCCTCCTAATTATACATTGAAGCGTTTTGCAATGTTTTGGAAAAGGGGCTGTGGATTTGAGACCTAATGAGCTCAACTACTGTCTCACCACTGGTTCCTCTGTAAAAGAATCGTGGAGTGGGGGGGAGGGGCTGACCCAATCCTGGGAAAATAGTTCATTCTGACGTCACAGCCAGCGTATCACATGCATTTTGAAAAGGAAGACAGGTTGTTTTCAAAACAGAAATGCTAAGCATTCTAAAAAGCATAAGCAATTTAAAAAATGCTCCTCAATTTTCTGGAAAAAAATATCAATATATAACAATTGTAAATGGATATCTGTGCTAAATTGGTGCATTATGTATATCCTGCCTCAATTTGTCTATTCTCTGTAAGGATATAATTTTTTTCCTCCCCCGAGAATATGTTTATTGATTTTAGAGAGATGAAGGGGGAGAGAGAGAGAGAGAAAGAATTAATGTGAGAGAGAAACATAGATCAGTTGCTTCCCATATGTGCTCTGACCGGGGATCGAACCAGAAACCTAGATATGTGTGCCCTGGCCGGGAATCAAACCCGCAACCTTTTGGTGTATGGATAAATGCTCCAACCATCTGAGCCACCGAGTCAGGGCAGGACATAAATTTTTTATTGCATAAAATCAGTTCAAAAAAAATTTTTATTGAATGTATTGGGGTGACATTGGTTAATAAAATCAAACAAGTTGCAAGTGTACAACTCTATAACACATCATGTACACACTGCATTGTGCACTCCCCACCCAGCGTCAAGTCTCTTACCACCACCATTTATCCCCCTTTGCCTTCTTCCCCTCCCCCCCCTTCCCTCTGGCAATCACCATTCTGTTGTCTGTGTCTATGTATGTATTTTTTTTTCTTCAACCCTTCACCTTTTATTTTTTTAGAGAAGTGATACCACTGACAACAATTTAGTTACATTCAGAAGCCTTTGAAATGAATACATCTTCTATCAGCCAGACTGGGTAGATACAGTGAAACACATTCGACATTTGTGTATCAATAGTGGCGCGCACACCCGTCTGTTTTGTTCAGTGTAAATGCTCTTCCGCATGTCATTTCAGATTTCTCAGGAACGTGTTATGGGTTAGTCATCCTGTTCCAGCTGATTGGTAAATCCTTAACCTAATGAAAATCCAAAACTGAGTATTTACTTGACATGGATCTCAGAGCTGAAAGGTGGGCTTGGGGGACCATTTGGCCATCCTCTCTTTTTCCCCCACAAAGACTTGGAGGTTTAAAGATGGCAACTGACTCATGACATGAACTAGCTCTGTCTTCTAACCAAGCTCTCAACTTGAGTGCAGTTTTTCTTACACTGTGGAACTTTCCTATTTTCTGCCCTTTATGTTAGAGTAGTATTTATAATAATACCACATGTAGACGTTTCTACTAATATTTTTCTTCCCAGCACACTGACAATGAAATTCTTATTAAATAATAATAAGATATTGACTGGTCTGTTGGCCAATATGAAGATTTGTTGTTGATCTGTGATGTCTGTATTGATTAGGCAGGAATGAGATCTATCCCCTACCCGAAGCATACATAGCCCTCCGTACTGGCACAGAAACAAACTTTGTATGAATAGAAATCCTAACCCTCCCTATTTATTGGTTATGTATTAGCTCGGTCAGTCGAGCTAGAAACGGATATAAATAGGACTAACTGAGAGCGATACCTCAAAATCTCCAAAAATGTTCACGAGGGATATTTAAACTGATATGAGAATGCCTGACGTCAGCATCAGTAACTTGCTTCGAGGTAACCTTCCCGTCTGGCTCTTCTCTTCACCCCAAATTGAATTCTACACGTGCTCCATATATTTTACATTAAGGGGAATCCTATTCATGCCTGAGATGATCTTATATTTATGATGGCCTCTTCTGTCAAATTGTTATTTCTGTAGCTTGCTGTCAAAAATGTCACTCAAAGTTTCCTTTCCACCTCTCTTTACCCTCTGTCATAGTGACTTAGCAGGTCTAATCTAAGTAGAATCTGCTGCACCTATAAAATACAGCTAGGAGAAAATCCGTTCCCACTTCCTCGGTGCCTCCTTTCCCCCCTCGCCCTGGCTTTTTCCTCTTCTGTTTAAGGGCTGCGGTCCATTGTTTGTCCTTGTGGGAAAATGGTTCACCCAAGCAGTTTCTCTTAAGGTTTAAAAGCCTAACATTTGTGAGAAAAATTTAGGTATAAATGTGTTGGGCATATTTTCTGAGGCTATGATACTTAGGTTAATACCTAAGCAAGAAAGAGAACACCATCAAAACAGAAATGCCCTTCAATTACAGAAAGTTTGGGAACATAAATAGCAGATATTTGATTTTTGAAAACGTAAAAAATAAAATATGGAACTTGTTAGCATTGAAAACTCTTTATCAGTGTGACCTGCGTTTTTCGCGATGTTCCCATTTCATTATTTTTGCATGAATATGATAAATGGTCATTAAATCTAACCATTTTTATTTAATGTTCATAAAAACTGGTAGGTTATCAAACAGATGTGGCCTGATATGGTTCAGTGAATTTAGTGGACTTCTCATATAAATGGAATAATAACCATACGGAAGATGAATTTTATACCCTTGTTTACCTCTTCTAGAACTCACCCTTATTATAATTACAAATAGTGTTTATTATGTATTATGCAATATACACACCATTGTCCAGACACTGTGTGGACCTTAACTTGATCACTGCCATCTAGAGTTTATAATCCGAGAGAGCAACGACACCAAAAATACAGAGACACCTGGACAATAGGAGGTGTGGCATATATTCTTGTTTTATAAAAAAGAAAATGTAATGGAGCCTAGCTCATGAATGAACAAATATTTACCTTATTTCCATTTAAATATTTTTCTTTCAGACCCAAATAAATGGTTGGAAAAAAACAAAAGAATAGTTCATTTCATTTATATCTTACCAATTAGGGGTAAATTTGAGGAATAACTCTTCCACTTTTAACTTTTATTTATTTATTTTAATTTTTTCTTTATTGATTTTAGAGAAAGAGGAAGGGATAAGTAGGGAGAGATAGAAACATCGATGAGAGAGAACATCAATTGGCTGCCTCCTGCATGCCCCCCACTGGGGATCAGGCCCACAACCTGGGCATGTGCCCTGACCAGGAATCGAACTGGCGACCTCTTGGTGCATGGGTCCACGTTCAACCACTGAGCCACAGTGGCCGGGCCCCTTTTAACTTTTATTTTCATTTTTATTTTTTTGAAGTCTTAATGGGTTGTTTTATTATTATTATTAATTTGTTTTTGTTACAGATGTTTCTCCTTTTCCCCCCATTGACACCTTCCTCCCCATCCCCCCCATGCTGTCCCCAGCTTTGTTGTCCATGTCCATCAGTTATGCGTACATGCACATAAGTTCTGTGGTTTATCTCTTCCCTCCCCCCCCACCCCCTCTTCTGAGGGTTGTCGGTCTGTACCCTACTTCCACATCTCTGGGTCTACCCTGTTCCTCAGACTGTTATGTTCATTATATTCCACAAATAAGTGAGATCATGTGATATTTGTCTTTCTCTGCTTGGCTTGTTTCGCTTAGGATAATACTCTCCAGGTCCCTCCATGTCGTCTCAAAGGATAAGAGATCTTTCTTACAGCTGCATAGTACTCCATTGTGTATATGTACCACGGCTTTTTTATCCATTCATCCACTGATGGACACTTGGGCTGTTTCCAGGTCTTAGCTATTGTAAATAGTGCTGCTATGAACATGGGGGTACATGTATTCTTTCTGATTGGTGTTTCAGGCTTCTTAGGGTATATTCCTAGAAGTGGGATCACTGGGTCAAATGGCAGTTCAAGTTTTAATTTTTTGAGGAAACACCATATTGTTTTCCACAGTGGCTGCACCAGTCTGCATTCCCACCAGCAGTGTACTAGAGGCCCCTTTTCTCCACACCCTCGCCAACACTTGTTGTTTGATGATTTGTTGATGGCGGCCATTCTGGCAGGTGTGAGGTGATACCTCACAGTTGTTTTAATTTGCATCTCTCTGATGATTAGTGATGTTGAGCATTTTGTCATATGTCTCTTGGCCCCCTTTTAACTTTTAAAAACGGTGATCAGCCCTGGCCGGTTTAGCTCAGCAGTTAGAGTGTTGGCCCACGGACTGGAGAGTCCCGGGATCAGTTCCTGCTAAGGACACATACCTCGGTTGCAGTTTGTCCCCGGCCCCGGTTGGGGTTGTACAGGTGGCAACCACTCTCACATCGATGTCTCCCTCTCTCTCTTCCTCCCACTCTCCCTCCTGCTCTGTCTGAAGATAAATGCAAAAATGTCCTCGGGTGAGGATAAAAAAAAAAAGGTGATCAGCGGACAGAAAAAGATAGCAGTCAGGGTGGAGAGGACATACAGGTTCAACTAACAAAGGCAGGAGGGCCCAGTGGTTTGAAACAGCTTTATGGGCAGAGTGCCTGGACCTAAATGCTGGCTCAGCCACTAACTATATGACCTTAGGCAAACTAACCATCACTTCTAATCTTCCCATAGGGCTTTGACATGATGAGCAAATGAGTTAATACATGAAGGAATTTATCCTTGTACTGGGTGCGTGCTGAGTGTTCAATAGATATCAGTTGCTGTATTATTATTATTATAAATGGTCAACCCCCTACACTCCCTACCAGTTTAGATAGGACCATATATGAACAATCCATGGAATTTAGGTATCTTTTACTTTTCTAATCATGTAGAAAATATTAGTACTGATTCACAATTCGATCTGTAACCCTCAGGTCACTTCAGTCACATGCTTGTCCCTATATACTTTTAATATTCCACCTTTAGAAAAGACCCAATGGCGCACCGTTGGCATGTAAGTCATGGAGCAAATAACGTATGGGGTTGTTTGGTAGTGAGCTAATGGGACGACCACTAGACTGGGAGCCAGAAAAACTAGGTTTGAAATATGTTTTTGTCACTAATTTAAATGTGATTGAGCCTCAGTAAAATAGGTCAGAGTAGAAATATCCAATGTCCATTCTGGCTCTAACAGTCAAAGATTACAGGACTCACATAGGAGCCTTTTCCTAGCAGAACTTTAATTTTCTTCCAAGTGTATACTGGGAAACTACTTTGTGCCTGGCCTTATGGTAGGCCCTGGGACTCAAAGGGAAATAATTCACAGTCTAGTGGAGGAATCAACATGACATCCCAGTGTGGTAAGTGTTATGTTAGAGATATGTATAGAGAATTGTAAGCCCAGATAGATTTTAAGACCATCTAACCAAGGAGGTAAAACATGTATCCAAGGGGAAGGTAAGGGAAGCTTTGTAGAATAGTTGGCACCTGAACTGAATCTTGAAGAAGAAATAAGAGCTAAGGAAGAGGGGAGGAAACAGGCATGCCCGGTGGGAATAGGATGTGCAAAGACACAAAAGGGAAAGAACAGGTCTTGGAGAGAACTGGTTGTTCTGTGGGGCAGAAGGTGTGGCAGTAGGTAGAGGTGAGGCTTTCCCTCACTCCTCCATGTCTCTGCAGCCAGCCTCAGGTCCTCCTTTGGTTTTAGTGCCCTATTTGTTGATGACTCCCCAGACTATATCTTCAGCTCAGACTTCCTCTTGAATGTCAGACCTGCATCTCCAACTCTCATGGACATCTCTGTACGTCTGGAGATACCCCCAACTTGTGATTTTCACCCCCAGGAAACACCCTCTCCTGTGTTTACTGTTGTGCTAAGTGGTATTACCACCCACTCAGTTGCTTGTGATAGAAATTTGGGTTTGAGCCTTGTGACTTCGAATTTCTTTATCATCAATATCCCCCAATCCAATCAATTCCCAGAACTTAATAATTATATCCCCCAAATGCATCTTTAACCCGCATGCTTCTCCTCTTCTCCGCTCTCTCCACTCTAAGTCCCAGCTGCCATTATTTGGTCTTGATTGTTGGGGCTCCCTAGTCAAATCTGATCCCACCCATCGTGTTCCTGTTTAAAATCACTTGACACTTATATAACCTTATTAATCAATGTCACCCCAATAAATTTAATAAAATTAAAAGAGAAAATAAATTCCTTCGATGGGAGCACACCATTCTTAGGATAAAGTCCAAATTTCTTAACATGCTCTAAAACCTTGATTGATTTCACTCCTGTCCACTCATCTCCGGTCCCATCTGGAATCCCCTCATTCTCTTTGATCTAGTCATATTGCTCTTCTTGATGTTGCTCAGATGGTATAGCCTTCTGCTCACCTTAGGGCTCTTGCACTTTCTGTCTCTTCATTTTGGAAGTCTCTTTTCTCCTTCACCAACCCCATCTTTAACTGGGCTAACTGCTATGCATTCTTCAGATCTCCATTTAAATGCCATTTCCATGGGGAAATGTTCTTGACCATTTATTTCTCCTCTAGGTTAGGCTAGATTTTCTATTCTCATAATAACCTTTACATTTCTTCGTAGCATTATCATATTTCTAGTTAATTATTAATCATGTAATTATTTGTTTAATGTCTGTTTCTCCTGCTGGACTGTGCATTTTATGTTTGATTCACTACAGTATTCTCAATGTCTAATAAATATTTTTTTGAAAGTAAAAGAAGAAAGGGAAGGAGCAGTTAAATAAATGTCCACTGGGTTTAGGAACTAAGAGGTCATGGTGACCTTGGAGAAGGCAGTTTCAGTGGAGTGGTAAGGGCCGATGGCAAACTGATTTGAGGAGCAAAACGGAGGAGAGAAAGTGGAAGCAGTGGGTGTAAACTAATTTTAAGAATCTTATTCATGGGGAAAATAAAAACAATATGGCAATGAACAAAGGGAACATATAGGATCAAGGGATGTATTACTTTTAAACATAAAAGAAAACTGAGCTTAATTATGTGGCTGGGGAGAGAGCAATAAAAGAGAAGATACACAGAGTAATTAAGAGATTAGAGGTATAGGAACAAGAAGATGTAATTTAATGGAGGAAGGTTAAGTACAAGCTAAGATCCAGAGAATATGTTTTATGAAAGTTAAAAGTCACCTCTTCATGGAGTCAAGAAGAAATGAAGTAAAGGCAGATGTAAATATGGATTAAATAGAGGTGTGCGGCCCAGAAGATAATGTGGGTTCTGCTTGACAGCCTGGACTGTTCCCCTAGTTGTAGGAGGCACTCAGATAAAAGGGGTGGTGGGGCAAGAACGTATAAAAAGAGCAAAAGCTTAGAATCACTGTTGGGGGGAGTGGGATCAGGTCAAAAGACTGCTGAACCTTGCCAAGGGAGATTTGTGGTGTCAACCATCCATATCATTGTGTGATTTTCTCCAGAAGTGCTCAGCAATTTTGGTGAAGGTATGAGATGTGTGGCTTCTTCCAAGTCTGAGAGTTTGCAGGGAAAGAACAGTAAGGAAGTGGAAGACAGAGGTTGGGCAATAGTATCTAAATTACTGAACCAGTGGGTGTAAGTCAGGTGAAAAAGGAGATGAAGACACAAGGTGGTGACAGACTGGGAGTCTAGTCAGTGATACAGGGGTGGATGTTTTCTTGAAGAAAGGAATAGAGAAGTTCTGAGAACTGGGAGAAGGTACAGAGTGGAATGAGAGGTGATGTTGGAATTTCAGATGTAGAGATGGAAGGTACCTGGGAGATAAGTAGACCAGATTGGCTTTGGAGGTAGATACCATAAGAGGCATCTTCATGTCTTCTCTAAAACTTACGACAGCACCCTCCCTTTCTTCTCTTCTCGCATTATGCTAGAGATCCTTTTATGCTCATTGGGTCAGATCTCTCTCTCTCTCTCTCTCTCACACACACACACACACACACACACACACACACACACACACAGCAAAGGATACAGTGGGAATGGGGTTTATTCATTAAATCTTTGTCAGTTTAAGTCCGGTCATTTAAACAAATATTTAGTGTGTGAATACCAGGTTCCAAGGTGTTGCTGTGTGGTTGATGAGATTCAGTGTTTTCATTTGAGCTACATTATTCTGTTAACTTTGTGGAGACTAGATCTGGCTGGGGGGAGGGGAGCAGGGTGGGGACAGAGGCAAGACTAGAAGCAGCAACATTAATGGCTGGACCAAGACAGGTACAAAATGAGCCTGGAACACCTTCCGGTGCCTAACAGGGAGGAAGTGCTCACAAAAAACCGTGGGGGCTGTCAAAAGGGACATGGAGCCAGCTTGAAGGGGCCTCCGCTGATCAAATCGGACATAATTTGAGCATCCAAATAAATAAGCATGTAATGAATTATAGTATACTGAATAAAATAGGAATCTGTGAGTCTATAATGATAAATAGATCAATAAATAAAAAGAGAAAGCTCTCTTTTACAGTAGTATGTCAACTAATAAATATGGAAGGAATGATGACATTTTTAAAAACACCATTTTGCAACCATCATAGAAAAAAATGATTCAGGCAAGAATCATCAACAAATGCTAGATTTAATGGAGGAAAGTTAACGAATAACAGGATATTTATATTATATAGAAGTATTTCACTATAAATTCCTTATTACAAAAGGGAAAATATTAGCTGTTTAGTGGAGAAAACAGACAGCTCTTCAAGCAAGTGCTTAAAACTAACATCACCAAAAAAAGGTGATTTGCTTGTAATGTGATATTGTGAAAAGAACACAACCACTTCTCTTGGTATTCCAGCCCCAAATGCACAACCTGAACGTGGTCATGTGACACATCACCCAAACCCATGTTGAGGGACATTCTATAAAATAACTGGCCTGCATTATTCAAAAGCAAGTGCAAGTAACTATTCCACATTAAAGGAGACTAAAGAGACGTGACAACTGTGATTTGTTATCCTGGACTGAATTCTGCACTGGAAAAAAATGGCTGTAATGGACATTATTGAGCCTTTTATAATAGGTGAAATTGTAATATGAACTTTTTGTGTGTGGAGAAACAAAAATATCAGTTATTCATTGACACCCAGGGTCCCAGTGAAAGCCAAAGTGTTTATTTCAAACAAATACACAAGTTTGACAAAAACAGTATGAGCAAGACCTAAGCGATCTTTCTGCTGTAGCATCATCTTGATGCATCTCTTTCTAACAACATATTTATCCAAAATATAACTACCCAGATAATAAACTATATCCTGTGGTGTACTACATAATAAAATTAAAAATTTTAAAAATTTACTTGGACTCATATAATTATTATAATAATTATAATTTTCTTATAGATGTATAATCATTCTGTTGATTACTCTGATTTAATCATAATGCCCTACAAATGTGTAACTATTCTGAAAATTCAATGGAATGACAATCAGCTCTTAATTTCAAATTTCCCAGAAAACCATGTCATGCAAAATACTTTAAAAAAAACTGCACAGCTAGAAAAGTCTGGAAATTTCAGAGAATAATTGCTTCCAGAAGTACTGCAATTTTTCTGTAAATTTGAAATTATTTAAAAATAAAATTTAAAAATAAATGTGAAAAAAAGCCTGACCTGCTGAAAGCTCTCAGTGAAAGTCAACTAACATCATCATCATCATCATCCTCACCACCATCAGTTGGGAAATTGTTGCAGCATTTCAAGTAAGAGGTGATGGAGGACCTCATCTCAGGCATCAGGCATTTGAAACAGGGCTGGAGTAGATAGCAAATATTCAAGCAAGCTGCATCAGAAATGCTGGCAATGTGGGGAGTGCTCCATGCTATGGGATGCCACTCGCCTCTGGATACATGACACATCACTTCAATTCATGCAGCACATGGCCAATTCTTACCGTGCAGAAGGAACTTTCCGTGGTATACTCCTCATGGGTGCCAACATCCCACCCCACTCTGCAAGTGGACTTCTGTACCCTATGGAACCTCTATAGGGACAGTAATGGAGGGAACAGGCTAGTTCACTTTCAGAGAGACAAAGATCTTTTACCACCCTTTCCTTCTCTTAGGGAGAAAATGAGAGGAGGGAAGAGGGAGAGAAAGGAAGAGCAATGAGAATTGTTGTGAGAACAACTTAGAATGGGTGTTCTAGCAGACATCTCGTTTGTCTATTTCTGCAATCTTTTCCTGACTGCCAGCCACTTAGCCCCCAGTTGTTTGTGCCGGAACCTGACGCTCTTTCCAGACTGGGAGAAGGTGGGGTGGCTCACCTCCTCTCTCAGGTTTTCTTTGTAAAGTCCAGTGGTTTAAGATCAACATAGTGACTCATCTGTGGCCCTGGACCCGCAGCCAGCTCAGGCAGCACACAGGCCTGAGAGGGGCCGAAAGGCTGTCAAATGGATTAGCTCAACAAAACGCTGATTGCTTGGTTGAAGCTTGTTTGTGCAAATAAAGGGAGTTTGATCAGAGATAGCATTATTTAAAGCCTCCAGCATTTCCTGTTTGCTGACAGGGTAAAGCCCAAGATGACTTTCTACTATCGTGAATTATTTCAGCTTGCCAAACCTCCCACATACCAATGCTCAAATCCCACTGGACAACTCGTGAGGCCACCAGTATCCTATTTCCCTCTCCCGTGGCTTTGCTCATTCTCTTATGAAGCAAGTTCCAGAGTTAACTCAAATGCCCTCTACTTCAGGAAGCCCCCCTTGATACCTCGAAGTAGAATGGGACTCTCTTTGGTCTATATCAAGTATTACCCCCACACATACACAAATATATTGTCATAGAAAATGACAACTTTTATTAAATTCCCTCTTAGACTTTTAGCTCTATGCTTCTGTCTTGAACAGACTTCAAGAGCTAGAAATATTGCAGCAGTGAGTAATTATTGGATGTGTTTAGAGAGAGTAAGATGAAGGAAAACATGAAATTAAAGATACTACAACGATCTGTGTGTGAGGCAGGGTATAAAATTGTGTAAGCAAAACAGGGAATCTAATATTGATATACGAAAATCATTTACTTTCAAAAACTGAGGCTCCTTTTCAGAGCATTCATTTTTGTCATATTGAGTAGAGATAATGCAGTTTTGTGTATAAAAACGTTATCGTTGGATTATTTACCTTTGCTTTTCTTTCAGAAACTGTTGTCTTTCCAACTCCATCTTTAGGCACAGACAAATGGTCAGCTGACTGACATCATTAATAGAAGCATCTATTTTAGAAACTCTGCTTTGGGAAGTGGAATAAAGAGGAGGTGTAACCCAGAGTTTAAGATGCTCACTGATAATGAGGGTATTTGAGTGATGGTAATTGGCAAGGAGAAAGACGTAAAGATCTATCTAGAGACCAACCCTCACACTCCAGGCATGCTGCCAGATAAAGACTAAAAACAGCACGTAAAATGGCAAGAAAAATACGTTCTTTGGTTTCTTCATCGCCATGAAAGCCATTGGGAGGGACTTAAAGAGATATGCCATTCCTGAATGATAACATTAGACTTCTTTTTCTACGCCTTGAGTGGAGGCTTTTGCCGTTATGGCATGGAGACAAGAAATACCATCTTCAATGAAGGGTAGCCCTTTGGTCTATCTACTCATCACCAAAAAATAAAAGCGAAAGTAAGGAAGGTTATAGAATGGCCATCCATTTAAATTCAATGCTGCTTTTGGAACCAGATCAGAAACTCAACAATATGGATCCTCTGTCTTAGACTAAGATATGGAACCTCTCACTGTGAGAATGACAATTTTATTAGTGACATGTGCTTAATTTTTGCCCACCCACACACGCTGCCGTAGTACACAACACATTTACAGAATGGAGCCACGGCTTCTTGGTCCAGGAAATGTCTATCAATTTAATTATTCAAACCAGTTTAACGCCGGTGCCCTTCTGAGCAGAATCTTTAAGATGATATAAACCAATCCACACTCCATTATTTCACTGACATTTAACATTTTCCTTGCAGCTGCCAAGACATGTCTCCCTAAATCTAAGACAAGGAGTAGATTACACTGGTTCAATCAGTGAATAAATTAGCCAAAATGGTTGAATGACTTGAAAGTCATTTGACACATTATAGACTAAAACACTGAAGGTATCTGAAAAAAAAAAAAAAAAAAAAAAGATTGTGTTGTCTCCTGGGTCACTTAAACCTCTGAGTGTCCCCTTTTCTGTAAAATGGGTATGTTAATACTTTGCCTAGGTGGGTTGTGTGCTAAAGGTTAGAAACAAAGCATGTAAAGTATCTAACATGTAGCAGACCCTTGATAAATGGCTGCTGTCATTTGTTATTATTATTATTACTATATATTACAAGTTCAAGTTACTTTGAAGAAAGTAAACAATTAATTACTGGTTTATACAAATTTAAAAAATCTCTCTAGTACTGTTTTATTTAATCAACTTAAGTGTGATGGCAAGAGGCAGTGAAGAGCTGGACTAATCCAAGTTGTCAAGGAGCTTAAGCAGCGAGCCAGCCATTTATTTTAGTTTGGTATTTATCTGCCTCCACTTTTAATAACCAAGCCTTTCAGTTTCAGCTGTTTGTACGTAATATTTTTTAGTAAATAGCTGATCTAACTGGTATTTTGCTAATAGTAAAAAACCGAGTAAGAGAATAATAGAGATTGTTTGAGAAGGGAGGGGGCTGTTTCTAGTTCAACACTTTATGAAATGGACTGTGAATGAAATAAAGGCAGTATTCTCGTACGGTGGAATCCCCTGTACATTAAGAATACTGGCAGTGTACAGATTGTAAGCAAAGAGGCAATAAATACATCAAAAGAAACTTTAAAAATGATTTTTAGCAAGCCAAGAAAATTGCCAAATAACTTGGAGACTGTATATGTACTAATGCATTTGTCTTTCTGACCTTCTGATCTTGATTAGTTTTTCAATGCCATTGGCATCTCTAAGGTTACAATTTGGTGGAGATTCTGGATTGCAGTTGTGCTGTCAAAGGGTCATTCTTCTTGGTAATAAGGTAGCTAGTGGTCCCTGGGAGAGAGGAGAAAACAATCAGGTCTTGAAAGCTGAAACACACTGCAGTCGAGAGTAGGTTCTTGGCAGAGACCCAGCTCCTCCTTCCCAGACCATTCATCATCATTGCAATGAAGAGGAAAATGGTGGGTCTGCACCTACAGCCATGAAGTGGGGACCCAAACAAAGAAACACAATCACCAAAACTGCAGACGGGATTACGTTTGGGGACTACTTTGGGGGGCATTTTGTTTTTTCATTTACCACACTGTTGAGTCACGTGTTAAGGGGTGTGGGTCCCCTTAAAAAGAGGCAGGCTGCTTATTTTGAAGCAAATTATTATCAAATGACTATGCTTCAAAACATTGCTTAATTTCAATTTGAAGTGAAGTCATTTGAATTTGAAGCATATGCCTTTGCTAAATTGTTGCCAAAAAATAAAAATAAAAAAGAAAGACAACTTATTTTTTGCATTTGCTGCTTGCAAATCTGTTGATTCAAGATGTGACAGGAAGTGTAAGTCCTGACAATGAGGTTTATTTCATGTGGCCTGGAGTGACCTACCCTCATTATCACTAGTGAGTTTTCATTCCATAAAGCCAAAATAAACTTGAATACTGTAATTGTTACATTTAGTCTAAATGAAGATTGTGACTAGCCTGTGAATTGGATCTGTAATTTAAACCTAAATAAAAACCTTGAACGTAATACCCGAAACCATAAAACTAGAAGAAAACATAGGTGGTAAGCTTCTTGACGTACATCTTAGTGATGATTTATTGAATCTGATAGCAAAAGCAACAAAACCAAAAATAAATGAATGGGGCTACATCAAACTAAAAGTCTCTGCACAGAAAACTATCAACAAAGTGAAAAGGCAATCTACTGAATCAAAGAAAATATTTGCAAATCATATATCTGATAAGGGGCTAGTATTCAAAATACATAAAGAACTCATACAACTCAATAGCAAAAACAAAACAAAAAACAGACAACCAACAAAAAACAAAGGAACAACAACAACAAAATCTCCAAACAATATGATTTAAAAATGAGCAGAATAGCCCTGGCAGGTTTGGCTCAGTTGTTAGAGCATTGGCCCCAGGATCAAAGAGTCTCAGGTTCGATCCCGGTCAAAGGCAGATACCTCGGTTGCGGTTTGATCCCTGGCCCTGGTCGGGGTTGTGCAGGGATCTCTAAGACAATCAATGTGTGTGTGTCTCTCTCTCCCTCACTCCCTCCCTCTCTATCTGAAGATCAATGGAAAAATATCCTCCGTGAGGATTAAAAGAAAAAAAGAGCAGAATATATGAAAAAACATTTTTCCAAAGAAGGCATACAGATGGCCTACAAGAACATCATTAATTATCAAGAAGATGTAAATCAAAACCACAATGAGCTATTACCTCACACCTGTTAGAATGACTATCATCAAAAAGACTAGAAATGACAAGTGTGGGCAAGGACGTAGAACACTGGTGAAATGTAAATTGGTGCAGCCTCTATAGAAAACAATATAAATGTTTCTAAAAAAACAAAAACAAAAACTAGTATATTATCCAGCAATTCCACGTCTTGGTATTTATCTGAGAAAATGAAAATAGATTAATTCTAAAAAATATATGCAATTCCATGTTTACCGTAGCATTATTTACAATAGCCAAGATATGGAAGCAACCTGTGTCCATCAATAGATTAATGAATAAAGAAGATATATATATAATGGGATATTTTTCAGCCATAAAAAAAGAACGAAATTTTGCCATTTGCAACAGCATGGATGGACCCCAAGCGCATTATGTTAAGTGAAATAAGTCAGACAGCTAAAGACAAACACTATTTAATATCTCTTATATGTGGGATCTAATACATATATACATATATATAGATATCTATATATAAATATATAGATTCTCTATATATGTATACACACACATATATGTGTGTGTATGTGTGTGTGTGTGTGTCTGTACTCATAGATACACAAAACAGATTGGTGGCTGCCAGAGGTGGGGGTGGAGGGGGGAGAAATGAATAAACTTGTTATAGAATAAAATTATAAATTAAAATAAAAAATTAATAAGATGAAAACTAATTAAATATGGCATTCTAATAAAGTGTTTTCATGGCTTAGTTAATAACAGTGATTTTGAATAAAATCTTAGACAGGGTTAGAAAGTCTAGAAGTCTTTTGAATACAATTGTTGTTAGTTTTGTACAATTAATAAGCACCAGGAACAATATCATTGATGTAAAGGACAGTTTTTCATACAAGTCACCTAATGTCTACCAATGTCATCAGGAGAATTTGGAGCATTTCCTGTGTCAGATGGCTCAGACAATGGCATCATTTAGCTTGGAGTCACCATGTCATACAGGGAGGTCATGTCAACATTTCCTAGAAATAAAACAATGATTGGGAATTACTAAGATGATTAGTTCAACAAATGATACTACAAATGATATCACTTCATTAGCAGTCTTTAATATACAGTTTTGTTTAGCTAGGAATAAAAATAAATCATTTTATATTTTTATTGATTGATTGATGATTAATGTATAACTATAATAGTTGTTGACATTTAAAAAACATCCTGGGTTTGCTGGACATAGGTTTTTCTTGAAGACACATAATGCCTAGGTTCTAGTTTCAGTTCTGCTATTTTGCTAACTGTATGACCTTTGGGAAAACATTTAATCTCTCTTGGATTTAGCTTCCCCATCTGTAAAATGGGTATAATGTTATTTTTCCATCCCATCCACATTGTTATGTTCTTTAATCAGATGATAAAACAAGCTTAAAATATTAATACAAAAACACAAAACATAAGTTTTATTCAACAAGAACAGGAATATACGTAGTTCCTGATAGCTGTGAAAATACTATAAACAAAAGTATGTAAAACAGGTCACAAACAGCCCTGGCTGATGTGGCTCAGTAGGTTGGGCATCATCGCGTGTACCGAAAGGTCGCTGGTTTGATTCTCTCCTGGTCGGGGTGCATGCCCATGTTGTGGGCTTGACCCCCCATAGGGTTGTGTGCAGGAGACAACAGATCGATGTTTCTCTCTCACATCGATGTTTCTCTCTCTCTCCTTCTCCCTTCTTCTCTCTCTAAAAATCAATTAAAAACATGTACAATAAATAAATTAAATAAAAAAGGTCATAAACATAAGAAAAGTAGTTTATAAAAACAGATTTTGATGAACTCAATTAAAAAAAACAAACAGAAAAAATACCTCAATAACTTAATAGCAAATAATTCAAAAATAGAGTACATGTTAATGTCTATCGCTTTATGTTCGATCCTAGGAAATATCTGCAGAATATTGGTGGGAACCTCCCTGTACCCATGTGCGACTTGTTTTCATGCACTACATTTTCATCTACATACATTATCTAAACTAAAGTTTGGGCTTTATGAAACAGTTTCCTCATTGATTTTTTTCCTGTCTTGGGAGGTAAAGTTTGGATTATTTTCTTAACATTTTATTTTATTATTTTTCTTAACGACTTATACAGTGGTGAAAATCTCAAACAGTGTGAAAGGATATATACCATGAGGAGAAGACGTCCTTCTATTCCCAAACCCCAGTGATATTTTCTCTTCCTGACACTTATTGCTAGCATTTCAAATATATCATTCTCGATGTATGCTCTGCATATATCTCCACATTCTTTTTCTTATTAACATAATAGCCTATTTGGGTCATAACAGGAAACAGAGGGCACACTCAAATTTGGAAAATAGAGGGCAGTTTCTTTACAAAGAAATTATTATCAAATACCTGGTTATGCCACAGGGGCACCGCAAGGAGGTAGCTCAGGGACCCAGGATAGTATCAGTGGAGGTGTTGCCTCTCCTGAGATCAAAGGAAAAAGTGAGTGGTTACCTGAACTGGGGAGGGAGAAGTCACAGAGGAAGGAGCAGTGAAGCAGCCAGCCAAGGCAGGGAGGGATGAACACTCAGACCTCACTCCCCTTTCCTCTGAGCCCATGCTGGGGGTCCTCACGGGCCAAATCCCTCCAGCAGCCAGAGGACCTGGGAGCCCAGGGATATGTGGTCTCCAAGGGCAAGGAGCAGCGTGGAGAAGAGTGGAGAGCAGATCAGGATGAGCAGCTGGAAGAAATCTGCCATTTACTCGCTGCCTCTTGCTTTTTACAGCTAACCATATATGTCGGAGATAATTCCCTGTATCGGTACGTATAGATCTCTCCCACTCTTTTGAAGGAGGTAATCACTGCATGGATGAAATGTAATTTTTTAATTGGCCTTTATTGCTAAACATTTAGATTGATTTCCTGTCTTTTGCGAACACAAACACAGCAACAAATATGCTTGTACATATGTCTTCACGCGCATGCGTGCTATATCTGTTGTATAAATTCCCGAAGTGAATTTGCTTCCTCATTAATTTAGGGGGCCAAAGTGGATTTTGGGTATTTCTGCAAACAGAAAAAAAATAGAATTGCTCTCCAAATTCAGCATAAATTTGTCAAAATAGTTTTGAGAACTTAATGACCCCAAATCTAAATTCCTTATTGCCAGAAAATCCACATTCTTTTTATTGGTAGAATAGTGTAGAAGTTAAGAGCATGTGCTCAGGAGCTGGTGAACCTGTGTTGGAATTCTGACTCTGAGGAATGACCTTGGGCAAGTGTTGTAAAGTCTCTGAGCTTCAGTTTCCTTACCTGTAAAATGGGGATGCTGACAATACTGGTGGCTACTGCCAGGACTTTGAGGAGGCTTAAATGAATTGACATATGTGTATTGCTTGCACCAATGTGTAGCATCATATCAAGGCAGTGCTCCTGCCCAGGAAGTAGACAGTAGATCAACTAGGAAGAAAGAGGTCACTGATGAGCTTGGAATCTCACAGGTGACCCCTTTCATAGCAATGTCTTGAGTATTGTAACTTTACAATAAGTCTTGAAATTAGGTAGTGTTCGTCCTTCAGCTTTGTTCCTGTTTTTCTATTTATTTTATTGTCGAGAGTATTATAGATGTCCCCCATTTTCCTCAATTTGCCCTCCTCCACCCATCTTCCACCCCCACCCCAGGCCTTCACCTGTCTATTGTCTATGTCCATGAGCTGTGCTTATATGCATATAAGATCTTTGATTAATCTCCCACCCTCCTTCCCACCTTCCTTCTGAAGTCTGTTCCCTGCTTCCATGTCTGTGAATCTATTTTGTTCGTCAGTTTATTTTGTTCCTTAGATTCCACATATAAGCGAGATCATGTGATATTTGTCTTTCTCTAACTGGCTTATTTTATTTAGCATAACCATCTCCAGGTCCCTCCATGCTGTCTCAAAGAGTAACAGAGTCTTCTTTCTTACAGCTGCATAGTATTCCATTGTGTACATGTACCACAGCTTTTTTATCCACTCGTCTACTGATGGGCACTTGAGCTGTTTCCAGATCGTAGCTATTGTAAATAGTGCTGTTATGAACATAGGGGTGTTGTTCTTCTTTTTCATAGTTGTTTTAGCTAGGTCTTGCTTTTAAGATCTGTTAGGTGGGAACAGAGCAGTGCTTAGTCTAGAGCTAATTATTTCCCACTAATGATGAAAGATACTTCCAAATAGTCTATGAAATGCACCATTAATTTTGCATTTTCTAATCTGGCTGCTGGATACAGAAACTATTTCTATCCCAGTAAGAGCACCTGGTACTGTTTCCTCTAATCATTTGGGATGATTCTTTTCCTGGCCTCAGATAGTTTCCTGACACACTTGCACTGATAACTATTTTGCTGAATACTCAGGGGCCCTCTGCTGATCTCCTGAGTTCTCTCAGCACAACTCTCACTTCTCTGGGACTTGGTCCTGTGAACTCTGACTCTTTCAGCCTCAGCAGACTCTTATCTCCATCTTCTCAGCTGTTGGGCTCCATCTGAGTTCCACCTCCTTGCACTAAGGCCTGGAAACTCTCTCAGGGCAATAAGCTGGGCCAATAGTAGGATTCATGTCATTTGTTCCCCATTTCCCAGAGGTCACTGACCTTCACTGACTGATATAGAGTGACTTAAAAACTGTTGTTTCTTTTTCTTTTCTCTCTCTCTCTCTTTCTTTCTTTCTTTTTTTTTTTACTTATTTGTTTTGTTGTTTCAGTTAGATGGGTAAATCCAGGCCCTGTTCACCTTGGTTGGAAACACAAATGCTCCTACCCTGCATTTTTATGATTCTTTTTATCGCTTTTCCACACTTCTATTGGGTTGACTGGGTCTTTATGCAATAACTCCCCTGTACTGATTTAAAAGTGGTAGGTTTATTTATAATTTTTTTTGGTATTTACCTTTAAACTTTGAACACCCAGACATGATTTAACTAGTTCTAACATTAATCAGTATCTTTACCTTCACCTCACACAGATTTAATAAAACTTTAATTCCTCCTATTTTACCAGTTATTATTGCTTGAATTGTAGTTCTGCCATTTTTTATTATCCTCCCTAAATTAATCATCATTATTATTGTTATAGTATTAGGTTGGTGCTTATTTGGGATTGCCTACATATTATTTTCTTTGCTCACTATTTCTTTTCCTCTGCACTCCACTCATTCCTTCTGTGTTACATTTCCAGTGAAGTTGTGCTAATAATAAATTCTGTTTCATTTTTTCTAAAAAATTTTATTAAATAATTATTTAGCTGTCTACAGATTTTTATGTGGATAATTATTTACTCTCAGGACTTTAAAGATTACCATTATCCTCTGATTCTTATTGTTTTTATTGAGACATGTGCTATTGGTCTAATTGGTATGGCCTGGTTTTCTTTAAAATAACTTCTCTGATGGAGTATTCTGCGATTTACTACAATATGTCTAGGTACCTTTAGGTTAAATTATTTTGCTTAGGACTTGTGGTGATTCCTGAATTTCATTATTCAATTCTAGAATATTCTCTTGATGCTATCACTTTAAATAATGTTCCTTTTATATATTCTCCATTTGTCCTATTAGGTAAGTTGCAGAAATTTTTATTTTATCCTCCATGTCTCTTAATGTCCCTTTCATATATTTCATCTCCTTATTTCTCTTCTCTCTCTCTTTTTATCTTTATACTTGAGAGTATTACAGATGTTCCTCCCTTTTCCTCCCCATTGACCCTCTCCTCCCCCCTCCTACTCCCCTTCAGTCTTCCCCACACTATTGTCTGTGTCCATTGGTTATGCATATATGCCCCCTACCCCCCTTTTCTCTGAGGTTCCTCAGTCTAACAAATTATTTGTACTTCTTAATCCTTTCACTTTTTTTGCCAATCCCCCAACCCTCCTCCCATCTAGCAACCAACAAAATGTTCTCTGTATGAGTCTGTTTCTGTTCTGTTTGTTCATTTTGTTTGTAGACTCAGTGTTGATAGATATGTATTTATTGCCATTTTATTGTTCATATTTTTTTATCTTTTTCTTCAAGAAGGCCCTTCAACATTTCATATAATACTGGTTTCAGAGTGATGAACTCCTTTAGCTTTTTCTTGTCTGGAAAAATCTTTATATGTCCATCGATTCTAAATGATAGCTTTGCAGGATAGAGTAATCTTGGTTGTAGTTCCTTGCTTTTCATCACTTTGAATATTTCTTGCCACTCACTTCTGGCCTGCAAAGTTTCTTTTGAGAAATCAGCTGACAGTCTCCCTTGTGGGTAACTATCTGCTTTTCTCTTGCTGCTTTTAAGATTCTCTCTTTGTCTTGAACCTTTGGCATTTTGATGATGATGTGTCTTGGTGTGGGCCTTTTTGGGTTCATCTTGTTTGGGACTCTCTGTGCTTCCTGGACTTGTATGTCTATTTCCTTCACCAAGTTAGGGAAGTTGTCTGTCATTATTTTTTCAAACAGGTTTTCAATTTCTTGGTCTCTCTCTTCTCCTTCTGGTGACCCTACAATGCAAATGTTAGTACGCTTGAAGTTGTCCCAGAGGCTCCTTACACTGTCCTCATTTTTTTGGATTCTTTTTTCTTTTTGCTGTTCTGATTGGGTGTTTTTTGCTTCCTTATATTCCAAATCAATGGTTTGTTTCTTGGCTTCACCTACTATACTATTGCTTTCTTTTTTTTTTTTTTTATCCTCACCTGAGGACATTTTTTTTTGCATTTATCTTCAGATAGAGTGGGAGGAAGAGAGAGAGAGAAACATCGATGTGAGAGAGACACATCGAGTGGTTGCCACCCACACAACCCCAACCGGGCCCAGGGACAAACTGCAACCGAGGTACGTGCCCTTAGCAGGAACCAAACCCGGGCCTCTCTGGTCCGCGGGCCGACTTTCTAACCTCTGAGCCAAACCAGCCAGGGCTATATTATTGCTTTCTTATTTCAGTTAGTGGTTCCTTTATTTCTGACTGTGCATCTTTCATTTCTGACTGGTCCTTTTTTATGCTCTTGAGGTCCTCACTAAGTTCATTGAGCATCCTTATAACCAGTGTTTTGGACTCTGCATCTGTTAGATTGCACATCTCCATTTTGTGGTTGTGGGAGGATGTAAGTACCGTGTTTACCTATGCCACCATCTTGACCGGAACTTAAAATCATTTTAAATAATTGTTTTAAAGTTTCTATGTGATGATTTTCTTTTGTGAAGTTTTTGAGATCTAATTCTGCTGTCTGACTGCTAATTATCAAACAGTCATGGCAGATTTCTTCTTTTTGTATTGTAATCCATGTCAGCTGGGTTTTGTGTATGGAAACTCTTCATCTTGGGTTGAAGGTGTGTTTTTCCAGAGAGGTTTTGTATTTGGTTTTTTCAACTGGCCCAGTATTATTACCCACACAGAACAACTTTTCATATTTCTTTTTTTCTTTCTTTCTTTCTTTCTTTCTTTCTTTCTTTCTTTCTTTCTTTCTTTCTTTCTTTCTATCTATTCATCTATCTATCTATCTATCTATCTATCTATCTATTATCTATCTATCTATCTATCTATCTATCTATCTATCTATCTATCTATCGTACCTTCTTGATGAGATGCCTAGATCATGCATTATAAACCTTGTGTGTGTATTATATATATATATTATATAGTATAGTAAATATAAATAAATATAAACATAAATAAGACCTTTGTGGTGGTAGGATTATCGATAGAAACTCTTGAGGAATATCCTCCTTTTTCCCCATCAAATTTATTTTGCTTACTATATCTGTTTGTATATTCTTGGCCAGTACCACGTTATTTTAATAATTGTCACTTTATATTTTCTATGGTCTAGAATTAAGAAATATCCCTTATTTATTATTCCTTATTAATTTTATCCCATATTCCATACTTATTGTTTAATAAAATAAGGTTCCTTATCATTTTATTGCCAATAAATAAACATTTTCTAGGTCTATCTTTTCACAACCAAACTAGTCCTTCAGAAGTTGGAGATCTTATGAACTCAGTCATGTATTTGAAAAGATGTATGTAATGTTTTAAGTGGGAGAGTACATTAATTAGCTACTATCACTTTGAAACAAAGAACATTTTGACAATAAGCTTTTTCTTCTGCCTCATATGTCTGTACTACTGGATCTGCTCTGCTCTTTGTGGCTCTCAGACAATGTACTTATGGCTCTGGCCATTGTACAGGAGGTTGTTATAATATTACATTTATCCAGTGAACAATGAGGTGTGTATTCCATTTATTCAATTCTTGTTTAATATTTGTTCATGAAATTGCCTTTTTGGAGATCACATATATTTTGATAATGTTATTCCCCCCCTTTTTTTATCATCATGTCAATAAAATATATATCATTACATTTTTCCATGGAAAATATGAACAACAGCATAAAATTTACTACGATCATTCAAGTAGAAGTGTTGCTCTCAAACTCTGACGTGTATCGGGATTAGCAGGGAAGATGCTAATTATAGAGATTTCTAGGTCTTATAGCAGACCTATTGAATCAGAATCTTCAGAGATCAGGCACAAGAACCTGTATTTTTAACTAGTCTTTCTGAGTGATGCTTCTAGAGGTGAATGTTTAAGAATCATTGAAACAGATTGATCTTGGCCAATACTTTCATTGGCATAAATGTTTGGCATTTCTAATATTACTATTCTATACTCATTTTACTTTAAGCAATGTTTTTTCCCAAGATATATCAGAAACATTAATAAATAGTAAGCCTTGAATAGAGTGCTTAAAATATTGGATTTAAAACAAAAATAATGTAACTTTTTTCCAGTTGATGACATAAAATGCTTCAGAAAATGGAGTTCAGATACTATTTATTTCCTCAGGGCATCTGGATAGTTTCGATCCAATCATTGTTCAGCTTCTTGAGTCAGTCTGGTTAGTGACTAACTACTTTTTCTAATAGAAGTCTTGAATTTCACTCTGGCCCATCTTGCCTTGTGTCCAACTATAAAAAGCCTGGTTAATTTGCTAATAATACTAGAGAGCTCTTTCTGTCTTTTTCTGACAGATTGCTGAGCACAATAAGAGCAGTTTCCTTTAGATTGGCAGTGAGAAGTAGTGCTTTCTGTCCCTTAGTCCAATGGCTCATTTGGTTTATTATTTTAAATTGGGCATAATACACTTCCCAGGATGATTTTCTTTCAGCATTGACCAGTCTCTGCATTGCCTGATTACACAAACTGACCACATTGCCACTTGTTTCTGGTTCTTGAGGCTAGGAACTTGACTCAGGATTCCGTGATGATAAGGAATATTGCAAAGTCTTGGTTGAAAGGAGACTTTCTTTGCTTGATTGCTTGCTGTAGGGATATGTAAACAGAGTTGCCAGAAATTTTCTTCTCTTTCTCATGTTTTCTTCAGTGTTTATTATTCCTTTTTATTAAAACAATATGATCATCAATACTTCTTGACTTTTTTTCCTCCGCTTGCTGAATTGTAAGTTTACTGATAGTCTGTCTGTTTTATTTTTTTAAGCAAAGGTGCTTTGAGCAGGTGAGGTTCCTTTTGTAAATCCTGGCTGACGTCGGCCACTTCGTCTGAGATGTTTAGGTTATTCTCATATCATTTTCTATTTTGTTAGTTGATTTGAAGGTACTTGAAATTTCTTTGGATTCTGAGATTCAACATCAGACTTTGGTGCAACAAACTCAGAATTTGATTGTTTGCCCTGTTCATTCATAAGTGTATATGGAACTATGCAGGCTTCATAGTTAAAAAAAAATTAAGAGGGTTCATCTGAGGGGAGGGCATTGAGATATGTTTTTCTTCTCTCTGCCCTTTTCCTAAGAAGATGGTTCCAATGAAATATGATAGAAAACCGAACTGTTCTTAACTCTTGTAAGATAACCTCTACTGAGTAAGAAGAGCCATCTCAGTGGTAAATTTTAAGTTATTTAATCATGTAGGCACTAGCAATTATTTTTATACCCAGCTATGTATAACTCTGGTTATTAATAATTTTTTAATATACATTCAAACATGAGTATTCTTTTTCAGCGCTTGGAATGGCACCCCTTTAGAAATTAATTTTGGAGTATCTATTATATAACTTCCCATAAAATGACTTGCTTCTATTATTTCAACATTCATTGTGGGAGAATATAATAGGAGCTATTTCTGATCTTACTAGAGATTCTTGCCTCCCAAGGTAGCCATTAACCATCCTTGAGGTGAAAGAAAAAGGTGTAAGGAGGCAAAACATCTGGATTCACCTTGACACCTGGCTTTTATGCATGAGAACTTCATTATCTGATTATTTGTGTCCAAGTTCTGAAGTTATCGGGCAGCTTAAGGTAAAGTGTTTGTTACCTAGAAATAACCATTATTGAAGTAACCATTTATATAATTAGTCTCTATCTAATTATCTTTCTTGGCTTAGCAGAACATTTATATGGGCCCATCAAGCCAACACCCTAGTCAGTCTCTCACTATCAAATATTATACAAAGCCAACAATACAATACAATATAATGCAAATCAATTGTAAAGAAAAATTACTTACCTTTTAAAAGATGTAGAATTTTATGAAATCAATAGAAGTAATATTGGTGGACTATATAAATCACATTTTAAGTCACTATTTGGCATAGAAAGACTTGGTAGAGTTCAGTTAACAGAGAAGAGAAATTAACGAGGCGGATGATACTAAACAGAGAATGTGAATATAAAGGATTTAGTGAGACCTTTGGCAAAACCAATTTAAAACCTTCAAATATTTTCCGAGGGAAAGTATTGTGCTCCCAAAGTGAAATGTGAAATGATGGGTGTATTATGGTCGTCTTCCAGTGTTGTTGGGAAAATTACAACCACCACCAAAAAATCAAGACTTGATTCACTCCTCTTGATTCGAAGAAGTACTGCATTGAATAATAAAATATATTTTGTTACTTAGAAAATAAAATCGATTTGTTTTAACAATTTTAACTTTTATTAAAAATAGTTCTAAGAGCCCTGGCTGGTTTGGCTCAGCGGTTAGAGCGTCGGCACGTGAACTAGAGAGACCCGGGTTCGGTTCCCGCTAAGGGCACGTACCTTGGTTGCAGTTTGTCCCCAGCCTGGTTGGGGTTGTGTGGGTGGCAACCACTCGATGTGTCTCTCTCACGTCGATGTTTCTCTCTCTCTCCCTCCCTTTTTCCCTCCAGCTCTATCTGAAGATAAATGCAAAAATGTCCTTGGGTGAGGATAAAAAAAAAAAATAGTTCTAAGAAAAATTTTTTGAACAATTTAGTCAAATTGCGGTTCCATTTTAAACGGATTCACTGGGAGATGCCTTTTGCTGCCACCAATTAACTCTGGGGACGCGGACTTCCTGTGCAATGAAATGATTCACTTTCATCTTCTTTTTCACCGTTCTCTACTCTCTACTTTGTCGGTTGTTTAGTTCCTTCTTCTCTCTACCTCTGTCCTTGCTCCCTTTCATTTTCTTCCTTGCTAGCCATTATCCCTTGTCTTTTGGTTGGGCTCCAGCTCCTGGAGAACCGGATGGGCAAGCATGTGTGGTCAGTCCCCTGAGATGCTCGTGACCTGTTGACTTCTGTGCAGCTTTATTTTATTATGAAACACAGAAAAGTGCATCAATACATCTATATTGTCTCCCTTGTTTCTAACAGTTTCAAACAAGGAAGCGTAGCTTATAAAGGCTACTTATTTTAAATTAACCTTCTTAGGAAAGAGAAAAATTCCACAGTAATAATTAGCGAGCCTTCCCCCTGAGGAGAGGAATTAAGGCATTAAGGCAACAAGTTACAGGAGAGAGAAAGGAAAGTGCTTTCTGACAAGGGGTTTGACCCTTTAAGAAGAATATCACCTGATCTCGTCTTGAGAACTGACCTAGAATTTTACATGTGGTAAATCCATGCTCAATAAATATTTATAAGTCAGTTTGAGGAGCTAGTGCCCGGACCCAACATTTCACTGTGGTGTCAACTCACCTCCAGAGCCAAGTCAAGGAAAAGCCTGGCGCACAGGGCACACCTTTCGTGGACTGGTGCTCAGGTTATTTACTGTACAGATTCGGGTTTCCCAACTACTGTAGAACCACGCGGGGTGCTTTACATTCTGATGCCCCGGCCACACCCCATACCAAACCTCTGGGGTGGGGACAAGCGTTAGTATTTTTTTTTAAACAAAGGCTTTTTTTTTTTCCCCTTTATTGATTTTAGAGAGAGGAAGGGAGAGGGAGAGAGAGATAGAAACATTGATGAGAGAGAACGTCGATTGGCCGCCTCCTGAGTGCCCTCCACTGGGGATCGGGCCCACAACCTGGGCATGTGCCCTGACTGGGAATCGAACTGGTGACCTTTTGGTGCATGGGTCGATGCTTGACCACTGAGCCACAACCATGTGCACTTGAGAAGAATGTGAATTCTGCAGTTTTGGGGTGTAATTCTCTGTAGGTGTCTATTTTTTTTTAATCCTCACCTGAGGACATTTTTGCATATATCTTCAGACAGAGTAGGAGGGAGAGAGGGAGGAAGACAGAGAGAGAAACATCGATGTGAGAGAGACACATCAAGTGGCTGCCACCCACACAACCCCAACCAGGGCCGGGGACAAACTGCAACCAAGGATTCGTGCCCTTAGCGGGAACCGAACCCAGGACTCTCCGGTCTGTGGGCCAACGCTCTAACCGCTGAGCCAAATTGGCCAGGGCTGTAGGTGTCTATTAAATCCATCTGATCTAGTGCCTCATTTAGAGTCTCTGTTTCCTTGCTAATTTTTGTCTAGAGAATCTATCCAGTGATGTCAGCGGGGTGTTGAAGTCCCCTGCTATGATTGTATTGCTGTCGATTTCTCCTTAGAAGTCCTCCAGAAGTTTTTAAATGTATTTTGGTGCTCCTATATTGGGTGCATATATGTTTACCAAGGTTATATCTTCCTGTTGGATAGATCCTTTCAATATTATGTAGTGGCCTTCTTTGTCTCTAGTTATGGCCTTCATTTTGAAGTCTATTTTATCGGATATGAGTATTGCTATCCCAGCTTTTTTTTTCCTTTCCGTTTGCTTGGAAAATTTTTTTCCATCCCTTCACTTTCAGCCTATGTGAGTCTTTTGTTGTGAGGTGGGTCTCTTGTAAACAACATATATATGAGTCATGCTTTCTTCTCCAGTCAGCTACTCTGTGTCTTTTGATTGGAGTGTTTAATCCATTTACATTTAAGATTGTTATTGATATGTACTTATTTATTGCCATTTTTGTTTATTATGTTTCTCTTCCTATTTCTTCTGCTTATTACAGCAATCCTTGTAACATTTCTTGCAGTGCTTATACAGCACTTTTTGCCTTTGCAAAGTGGTTCCCAGTCCATGTTAGTTACTAGTTATCACAGCTGTAAGGATAAAACACGTCCTGTGCATTCGTTTAATTGGTGCTATTGGTATTTCCTCTGTTATTGCTAATGAATGGAATATGGAAGTATGAAAGAAAACATCATCTTAGAGGATGTTACCACTGTGTCCTTTCCTTAAGGTGGATTCTTCATGGTTCTGAGGTCTCTGATAGACCTTTCACCTCTCTGCAGTAGACACCCGTACAGGTAACTCGGTTCTGGTGGGGAGACTCAGTTGTCCTGGACTATGGCAAGGCAGAGTGCTCAGCCTGGGTGCTAGAATTCACAGGACTTAGGGCTGCGGTCGAGTGAAGGCTCTCTCACGCAGGGAAAGCCTTTAATTCTTAGGTGGGTCTGATACACCTTCCCTTTTACAAAACCTGATGTCTTTTAACCCAGACGGCGGCTCTGAAAGCGTCCTGTGGCCTGGAGATTGGCTGGAGAATCGCCTCAGATCGCTGTCCACTTTCCCCTGGGTCTGCCTCACTGCTGTCGTCAGGCTTACACCTTGAGAAGGGAAGGGCGAAACATACCTCTCGTCTTCTCCCCACAATCCTTGCTTTCTGGGTAATAAGCAGCACAAAATATACCAGAAGGACGATTTTGAGTCTCCCCATCAGAATCGAATGACCTGTATTGGGGTCTGCTGTAGAAAGTGAGGAGAACCACGCAGAACCACCTTAAGGAAAGGACCGTACTCCCACCCCCAACTACGGTCAAGTATGAGCTTGGGAGACAAATTCAGCAGAAAAAACTCCTGCTCTGGCAATAAACCTACATTTTAAACTGTGCACATTGCAAAAAGCATTCGCTAGGATGTAATGTAAACATTGACTTACATGCTGTGGTGTGCTCCATGTTTGCGTTGTGTAAGTAGCTTGTTGAAACTGAAGGGGAGAGAGATTTATCATCTTATACAAGTCAGGCAAGGTTCTGGGGAAGGAGGGATTTCAGGAGCTCTATACGTCGGGGAGAAGCCTGAATTTGGTCTTAGTAAGCAGTGAAATGAAACAAGAGGGTAACATTTGGAGAAAAGAGATTAATCTATCTAGGAAAGCTAAATGACTGTATCAAGTAATGGTATAGAGCTGTAAACTATGTTTCATACCACTGCTAAGCAGAAGATAGCTGCAAATTCTTCTATGTATATTCATTTAGAATAATCTTTTTGATGTTATAATAAACATAGCTAATACTTACTGGGTGCAAATCACATCTAAAATAATTTGTTCCTCTGGACAATTCTGTGTGGTAGGTAGGTAGGTTATTATACCCACTTCTCAGATGAGGTGTTGAGAAGTCCAACTTGTCCAAGGTCACAAGATTCGTACATTGCAAAGCCAGAATTTTAGCTTCGTCTGGCTCTACATCCCATGTGATTAAGTTGACTTTGTTCTGTGTTATTTCATGGTATAATTGCTGAAATTGCTTATTTTACTTTCTTGCAACTAGATAACATCTTGTGGACTGAGTCACTTAATCCTATTCATCTGAGATGAATGATAATTATTGGTACTATCTCGTGATATTTATTCTGCTGAAGTAATAAATGGAGAACTTCTGACAGGACAGTGGAGTATCATTCAACTGATTTTTTTTCTTGAAGTGGAAATTAGGTTTAGTTATTTAATAAATATTCTTACTTTGATAAAGATGGGAGAACTAACAACTATTAGGTAATTCCAATATATTTAATTTCTGTAATTGCTCAATCAAACTTATTTGGAAATTTTAAAGTGAGGAGATTTTATACACATAATAGAGAAGACTACAATAGTTTGAAGACGTTTAGAAGTTATATAAATCAACTGTCTCCTCAAAACCTTGCTGTGTATCACAGCTACTGTTGAGAGTAATGTCCTAGAAGTTCAGCATTTAAAGATCTGTAGCACCTAGTACAGAACCTGGCCCAGAGTGGGCACGCAATAAGAGTTTGCTGACTAGGTATTACAGAATGAACTCACAGGGCAGAAGAAAACAGACTCAAAATTCTCTTTTTTTGAACATTTTTAAAAAGTTTATATTTTTCTACCCAAAATATATGTTGCTAACATCATCAATGAATGTTAAATGAATTGGTCAGATTCAGCTACACGACATTTTAGATAAAAGGTTTTCTTGAAAGAAGACAGACTTCTTCAAGCCATGCATTCAACCTACATTTTGAGTTTGTTTGTAATGTCAGTGTGGTTTGTCTTTTCCTGGTAATCCTTTAAAAACAAAAACAAAACAAACAACAACAACCCCCCCCCCAAAACTTGATCCTCATTCTTTAATTGTTTAAAATATACTGTCTACTTTCAGGTGGTCCAATAGTAGTGGGTTATCAGAACCTACTAAAGTT
Organism: Tadarida brasiliensis; assembly: GCA_030848825.1. Taxonomy (NCBI): domain Eukaryota; kingdom Metazoa; phylum Chordata; class Mammalia; order Chiroptera; family Molossidae; genus Tadarida; species Tadarida brasiliensis. The sequence continues at coordinate 172,306,125 of CM061257.1, read as the reverse complement.
AGTGTCACTAACCCCCCACTGCTAAATTTGACTGGCTTAAAAAAATAAATAAAAAATATACTGTCTACTTTCAACCTCATTCAAGAGCTCATATATCTTGGGACATTTTATCAAGTCCTCTAAGAAGAGTTTCTTTAGTTTTTAATTACGTATTTATTAGGAAAAATACATACTTCTACCAAAAATCCCATCTCTCCTTTCTTTGCTCGACGGTCAGCGTGCAGGAATTTCGGAGCCTCTGAAGCCTGGACGGTGCCTCCGCCCAGCCCCAGTGCCCACACGGACACACGCAGATGCTCACAGACGCCCAGCCTCCTTTTAGTTCAGCATTTTCAGTCTTTCATGAGCTTTGAATCCATGCTATTCTTCCTGCTCTTTCTACTCAATCTTACAAAACAAAATAAACACAAAACCAAGCTGGGTGTCAGGCATCCCTGTCAGCCTCTCTGAGCCAGTGACTGGCACCAGGGAAGCCAGAGGTGACAGTCTGTGCTCTCGTTTCTGCCCTGTCATGATGCAGATAATATTTGCCTGGCGAGTGGCGGGTGAACCTCAGGTGAAAGTTATTGTAAATAATGGCCACATGACTGGACGATTTTAACCCAATCCCCTGTTGAATTAGAAGCAAAATCCAAGGAGGGGAGCAATGACTTGACCTCCGGGGGGGACCTCGGGCTGCGCAGCTGCATTTCTCAGCCTGAAACGAACGCACTCTCCCAGCCTGTCTGTGCCTGAGCTTTTGTTTGGGGCAAAGAGTGCCCTGAAGTTCTCATTTTCAGCCTGTATCTGAAAGGTAATGTCTAGAAATCAATTTTCTGCTTGCCCTCTTGTTTAGTCAAGGGGAGAAATTTGCTGCTTAGAAAGGCTTGAGGGCCTGACACCACTTCGAGAGAACTCTCCAAGATCACAGGTTAAGGTATCTTCTGCGCTCGCGTGCCCTCCCCACACTGCGGCATGCCTCAACCTTGACCTCCAGGGAATTTCCTTTCTAGAGGAGAGCAAGGAAATTCCGTTTCCGTGTTCACAGAGGGAGGGCTCCCCTCTGTCACCGTCTGCCGCTGTTCGCTCGGTGGGCTCTGGGAGCCCAATTATGTGTGGGGCATTAGAACAGGAGCCAGTGTTCAGAGTAACGTGCGGAAGACACACAGATCCTGTCAACAAATAATGGGGCGCTGGCATGTTGGCGCACACGTTTGTGGTCTGGAAGATTACCTTTCAAAGTGGACTTACTGTGCAGTTGGAAATGAGCTGAGACTCCCATTTCTATAGCTTTCCTGCTTGGATGGTCTAGATGCCATCGGCACAAGCAGCAGAGAAAATAACAGCAGGGTTAACTGTTCATGCAAGTGTAATAATAGTCTTTAACAGAAGAAGAGTAATTACCTTTGTCTAGTTCTCCCTGCTGTAAAATGTAATAAAATAGAGACCAGTGTCTCCTGTGATCTGCACCCTGCCTCTCTTCTGAAATACACGTCAATGACTCTGAAACACCCTCTGATCACACGCTAAATTCACATCTTAATTTTGAAAAATCCATTACTGCGGGTTTGATTCCCCGAATGCATTTGACAGCTCTCAGGCCAGTGTTATTAGGCGAGAAATCTCAAAGCCATGGGAGATTTACAGCCTGGGAGATCATAGAGCATGAGTGGGTGCAGTCCTCTCCCCCATCGATTCTCCAGCATCACGATGACAGGAGCTATCTGTGCAGCAGAAGGAAGAGCTGGAGAGGGTGGCTTCATTTGGAAATAGAAGCCCCTGTTAGCAGCCGGAAGCAGTGGTGCTGAAAAGCAATCGCTGGTGTCAAGAACTTTCTTAGCTAAGCTGTGCAGCTGGCGGCAATAAATAGCGTTCTAATAAAGGAGGATGTTCAGTCCATGACATAAGTGCACACAGTTTCAACCACCAGACGTCATTTACGAGACGACACACGTCTGAAATGGGTTTCCCCCTACACACTGATACATACAAATGCAAAGACTTCGATAGGGAGAAAAGATCTGCATTTTAAATCAAAGTAAAATGGGAATATCAATGAGAAGCGCGGTGTTCTTTAAGTACACCGTGATGCATAGCATTTCAGAGACGCTTTGGGTGTTGCACTGTACGATTACTTGTGTTTCTAAAAAAGGATGGATGCTATTTTCTACAATAGTGATGCTGTATTTATGACAGGAGGCCGGATAAGGCTCCACCTCTTCCTAGAAGCTGCAAAAAAAGGCAAATGCTTACATTGACTGTCTTAGACCTTCCTTTCAAGGTATGAGCCCATTTTCTCACACAAGCCATTAATGAAATCCAGTCCATTTCACATAATCCTTAAAATGGTTCTGAAGGAACTGTTGAAAAATGATGAACCAGGAAAGCCACGTGTACTATTAGTGAGGCTTAAACAACGGGGCTCATCTGACCTCTTAACTCGTTGACTCTGCGTGAGTAAATAAGTTATTAGTTTTGACATAACCAGTGGTTTATTTTATCATCTACTGCTGTTCTTTGTTACATGTTCTATTCATACCACATGTTATTGCTCTTTATAATTATTGCGAAACACAGCAATTGCACAGACTGTATCATATCCCACTGGGATAAACATTGTGGATGAGGGACCCGAAGAACTTGCCTTTGACTTAAAGTTTTTTCCTACTGCTTTCTTCACACGAGAAAGATTTTTTACTGATGCCATTCACAAAACTAACTCTGTGTTTTAATGACTGTGGAGCCACTTTGAATAGCACTTTATCCAGGAATTCCTAATGCCAATTTGTTTTCTACTGTGAGATGTGTGTTCAAGCTTATGAAATGAATAGCTGGTTAATCTTCTACGCTATTACTCAAGATAAAAATCTACTGAACCAGAAAGCAAAATACAGCGTTCACACAGCTGTTCTCTGAAATCCATTCTGGTGTACTGTGCCTGGATAGCTGTTTATTAATATCACATTTTTGCTTTATAAAGAAAGAGTGTGTCAATGAGCACCAACATTTTCCCTTCAATTCTGTTGACTTTGAAACTCATTACGTAGTGATAGAGAAGCTGCATTTCTATTCTCTTTAGGATAGAACATTAAAAATTAGTAGTGGTATAACATAAAGACATACTGCTAAATTGATATTAATTTTACGCGTTTTCATTGTAAGTGCAAACCCGGTATAAATAAGGGCAGACATAGTTCCAAGCATTTTAATCATAGAGTCAGGAATGACTGTAGCATAATGGGAAAGTTTTGACATGTTCTAACTGGTAAAGAGAAAAACATGTTAGATAATCAAAAGGTATGGAGCTACCAGAAGCGTTGGCCAGACCGTGTCCCCGACACTGCCAAGAACCAGATGGTTTCAGAGATATTATATATGAAACTGATAATGATTTGAATCCAGTGGTTTCTGGAGAATTCTAGGCAGATGCCATCAGGATGTGCTTAAAAAGTTAAACAGCAGTAATGAATTCCCCTAAATGTCTCTTAAAACGCATATGGATTCTCCAAGTCCATACTTTGATTTTGTGTGTGAGGCTGATAGCTGTAAGTCAAAACAGGGGAACGGAGTTAGTCAAGATCTTAAATCACTTGCATACATGTCCTTTCTCGAAGTCAGCAACAGAGAAAATCTGAAAGTTTATCTGACTTTTCAAGGAAACACAGGGGAGCATATGGTGAACATTAGTCCTCTTAAAAAATAAGTTTTGGTCATGGTTGAATATTGCCCCTTTTATTCTGAAATCATTAGCTCGGGACTGACCTAACTTGATACACATACAACGTTGAAGGAAGTGGTGATAAAAAAAAAAAATCACCAGTTATGGTTTCACACAATAGGGACCAGAATACACCTTTGCTGTTGGTGGTGGGTGGGACCACTCTGGTCCTCACACAGAATTCCCCCATGCAAATTGAGGCTTAAGAATGATCTGGAGTTCCTTTTGAAAAATAGAACTTAACGGCCTAATCTTTTATCAATAATCTTCAATATTCTCACTTTTTTTGTTTAATCCTCCCCGAGGATGCTTTATTGATTTTTTTAGAGAGAGAGAAAGAGAGAGGGAGAGAAATACTGATGTGTGAAGCATAATCAGTTGCCTCCTGCATATGCCCCGATGGGTCATCGAACCCGCAACCTTTTTGTCGTATAGGGTGACACTCCAACCAGCTTGAGCCACCTGGCCAGGGCAATATTCTCACTTTTAACAGAACATGTGCTTTTCACTGCTAATAAAATTCTTGTGGTGGTGTATGAGATAACAATGAAAAAATTCAAAGAACATATACTGCACCTCATGGCGATGATTCCCGAGTGTGGGTTGCCAAGCCCAACCCCTCTGTTAAATTCTGGATGCATATTTTCATCTGTCCACCTGTCTCGGTGGCTCTTCCAGCTTGATATGTGTTAAACAGGGACCCTTTCCTGCAGGAGGATTTCCTTTCCATTCTTACAGCCAGGGAACACTGGGTTCTTCTCACAGTTTTCTTATTTTTACCCTTTGGGAACTATGGATCTTGCACTGAGGTTACTACCCTCTTTGCTCTGGCCATTAGGAAACTCCAAGGCAAATTTGTTTTATATGAAGTATATAAATCACACAGCATGCGTTTTGAGTGCTACTTTTAATCACGACTTCAACGTATTTCTCTTCACTGCCATTCCCCCATTTATTTTATTTATCTAACCTATTGCAACGTTTCTACCCTGCCATGCACTCCCAAAACCATTTATGTGAAAGGGGGAGCATAAACGAATAAGCTAAGTTTTTCAATGTCATTTTCTCCCTCATATCCTCTTCCACACTTAGTGCTGTAAAGTAACGACTGAGTTTTCCCATTTCCTCAGCCACTATTTCTAGTCCTTCTCCTTCAAAAATATGTCTCTGGAAGTCACTCCTTATTTTCCTGTTCTATTGCCTTAATTCAGGTTAGCCACCTGATCGGCCTCCTTCTGTACATTCTCATTTTAATGCATTCTACTCCCAGGAATATGGTTATTAATTCCCTGCTTGCGCACACAAATATTATTATTACTATTTTTTCGCTTAAAAATTTGTTACTGGGCTTTGCATTTCCCATAGGCTGACATCAAATTCCTGCCACCGTGCACAAGGCGCTCATGACCTGGCCCAGGGTTTTCCTAGGCGTCTGCTCTGCCCTCCCTCATGACCCTGTGCAGCAAATCACCCAGCCACCCCGCACGGCTAATGGTGCCCTGACCACGCTCAGTTCTTTTCACACATCCATGTCTTTGGATGTGTTATTCTCTTTGCCTGGAAAACATCAATCCCTGTGCCCTCACCCCGTCCCCATCCTTCTAAAAAAAGGCTGCTGCTTCTGTCGGCCCGAGCTCAAGTGCCGCTCTCTGCCAGAAAGGCCAGGTCCTGGGTAGTCCTGTTTTCTCCCCGCCTCCTTTGACTGAGTCTCGGCAGAGGCACAGCCCACGGGGGATTTCCAATGTTTGTTTACTTGCCTCTTTTCTTTATGAGACCCGAGTTTTTAAACACTAGGGCGTTTTTATTCAACAGTAGAGTGCAAAGACTTGGCACAGTGTAGGTGTTTTATAAGGTGTGTTAGAGCAATGGATGAACAGATAGATGACAAGAAATGAAGGAATAAGTGAATACATCTCCAACACCTGGTCAGTAAGAGATAGAACTGGGTTTTCTTGTCCTGTTGAAAGTACAGGGTGAATTCAACAATTATATTCTCTTGTATCACAGAAATGTACACTTGAAAGCTATATGATCCTAATAACCAATGTCACCCTGATACATTTAATTAATAAAACAATTATATTCTCAATTATGAGATTAATTGTGTCCCTCCAAAAATAGATATGTTGAAGTCTAACCCCCCACTACCTCAGAATGTAACCTTATTTGGAAATATGGTCATAATGGAGTAGGGTGGACCCCTAGCCCAATGTGACTGGTGTCCTTTTAAGTATACAGCTATAGCCTGGCTGGTGTGGCTCAGTGGTTGAGCATCAACCCATGCACCAAGAGGTCGCTGGTTCGATTCCCGGTCAGGGCACATGCCCAGGGTGCGGGCTCAGTCCCCAGTGGGGGGTGTGCAGGAGGCAGCCAATCGATGTGTCTCTCTCACATTGATGTTTCTGTCTCTCTCTCCCTTCCTCTCTTTCTAGGAAATCAGTAAAAACATATTTAAAAAAAAAAAAAGAATACAGCTATGTGAAGATAGACAGACGGGGGACGCCATGTAACAACAGACAGAACTTGGAGTCAGGGTTAAGGAATGCCAGAGATTGCTGGCAAACCACAAGAAGCTAGTAAGAGGCAAGGAAGGCTTCCCTTACCAATGTCAGAGGGAGCAGGGCCCTGCCAACCCTTGACTTTTGACTTCTAATCTCTAGTACTGTGAGATAACACATTTCTGTTGTTTTTAGCCACCCAGTTTGCGAGACCTAGTTACAGCAGCCCTAGGAAACGAACACACCCTCTAAACCAGCGATTTTCAACCTCTTTCACCTCATGGCACACACAAACTAATGACTAAAATTCTGCGACACACCGAAAATATCTTACTTTTTTTTGCTGATCCGACAAAAAAAAAAAGTATAATTTTGAATCATTCACACGGGACAGCTATTGTTGTGTTGGCTGTTGTCATTTTTTAATTTGACAGTTTAAGGGAAAAGAGGTCAGTGCCCCTGACTAAATAGTCAGGTATTGCATGTGTTAAAATCCTTGTGGCGCCCCGGTAGAAAATAGCTGCTCTAAGCTCATTTTAAGAGAGCGTGGTTCCTGTATGCGGAACCACGGACAGACAACAATGCTGGGGGCGGGGTGGGGGCGGGGGATCGGGAGGAAGGTGTCAATGGGGAAAAAAGGAGAAACATCTGTAACAAAAATAAATTAATAAAAATAAATAAATAAATAAATAAATAAATAAATAAATAAATAAAAGAGAGCATTATTGCCCTGGCTGGTGTGGCTCAGTGGCTGGAGCGTCAGAACACGCACCAAAGGGCTGTGGATTCCACTCCCAGTCAAGGGCACGTGCCTGGGTTGTAGGTTCGACCCCCGACCTGTGCAGGAGGCAACCCACGTGTCTATCGCACATCGATGTTTTTCTCTCTCTCTTCCCCTCCCCTTCCTCCCTCTCTTCCACTCTCTGAAAATCAATGGAAGAAGTATCCTTGGGTGAGGATTAACAACAACAAAAAATGTGAGTATTATTTTTACACGTTTTCTTTTCCTTTAATTATACTAATGTACATAACTCATTATAACTTTTATTAACTTCCATAACATTTCTAAACAGTGTTTCTATCATATGTTTTAAATAAATAACTGCAGCCCTGGCCGCTTTGGCTCAGCAGTTAGAGCGTCGGCCTGCGGTCCAGAGAGACCCGGGTTCAGTTCCCGCTAAGGGCATGTACCTCGGTTGCAGTTTGTCCCCGGCCCTGGTTGGTCGTGCGGGAGGCAGCCACTCGATGTGTCCCTTTCACGTCGATGTTTCTCTCTCTCTCTTCCTCTCTCTCCCTCCCACTCTATCTGAACAAAAGATGGAAAAATGTCCTCCGGTGAGGATAAAAAAAAAACAAAAATAAATAAATAAATAAATAAATAAATAACTGCAAATGCAAATGACAGTCTTGACTTGAAGCACGCTGACCTGAGATGGACTTCTCGGAGCATTATGAAGGAGGGTCCTCTTCTTGCCTTGCCCCGGAGCACTACAGTGTCAGTGACCAGAGTTCATATAGTTTTGTTTTGTTTTTTTTTAAAAATCAACTCTAGGGAGGTGTCATTTACATGCAATTAAAATGAATCCATTTTAAGTGTAAAGTTCAATAAATTCTGACCAACAGACACTTGAAGTAATCACCGGCACAGAACACAGAACATTTTAATTACTCCAAAAATTTCCTCGTCAACCTTCCTTCCCCATCAGTCTCCTGACCCCCACGAGTCATGAGTCGCATAAGGACGGTTCTGTAAACAAAAGACCGCGTATGTGATGGTGGTCCCATGAGATTATAATGGAGCTGGAATTCCTGTAAGAAATGGAAAGATATGTGGTTCCGGAGGAATTTTTTTTTTTCTGATGGGAGGACTGTCTGTGGGTCATGGTGGTAGAGTCCCTCACGCTCAGCACCGCAATGTTGAGCACAGCTTCCATTCGGCAGCCACCGCCCTGTCCCAGCACAGGGAGCTGGCCCCGCGCTGCAGATCAGAGGGTGCCACGGCCTCACATCTAGCTGGGTGGTCTTCAGTGGGCATTGCTGTGCATTCTGTGCTGAGGGCCTGTCCTACTGTGTAAGGACACAGGTCCGCAGGAACCACCTCAACAGGTAGGACGTGCCATTGCCGTTGGAGCAGAAGGTCTCTGTGGCCGTGTGGAGCCAGCCTGTCCCTGTACGTTGGAAATATTTTCAGGTTGTAATGATGTAAAGCATAGATACATTTTATTTCTCCCATAAATTCAATGCCAGGGAGAGAGCTCTTTGTTACAGATAGAGTTAATGAAACAAAAAACACATTTGCAAAGTCAAAATATTGAGTTCTCAGTTCTATGTCCTCTCCATGTTAAACACCCTCTTTTTTTTTTTTATAAATATTTTTTTCTTTATTGATTTTAGAAAGAGAGGAAGGGAGAGGGAGAGAGAGATAGAAACATCGATGAGAGAGAACATTGATTGGCCGCCTCCTGCATGCCCCCCACTGGGGATCAGGCCCACAACCTGGGCACGTGCCCTGACCGGGAATCGAACCGGTGACCTCTTGGTGCATGGGTCGATGCTCAACCACTGAGCCACACCGGCCGGGCAACACCCTCTTTTTTAAAAAATGAATGCCACAAAGTTTCTTCACCTGACCACTGATCCAGGATGCAATAGCCGACACCACACTGCCCTGACAGTCCCCTGTGTTCCTTTATGTCTCCGTCTTGATTTCTTTTCCCTATTGATCCTCAGGCCACCTTTCACCCCTTCTTGACCCTCACTGTTACGGCGATCTATGCCTTACCGGCCAGTTTCTCCTCGATGTTTCCAATCAGTCCAGTGCACCTCCCTGTTCATGGGGCAGCACTGACATCTCTGATGTTCTATTTCGGACCCGGTGGAAGGAACCGGGGGAGGGCTTGTGGGACAGTGTTTTCAAGGTCTACAGTCGGGCACCGGGACGTCCTAGCCTTTCACGTCTCTCACCACTCATCACCGACTCACCCAGAGCAGCTTCCAGTCCTGCTGCCCCGTTCCTGGCAAGTGCCTCATACAGGAGTAGGAGTTTTAAAAAATCTCTTATACTATTGTTACTGTACCTTTTCTATGTTTAGATACATTTTGATACACAAGTACCATTGTGTTACAATTGCCCCCAGTATTCAGTACAGTACCGTGCTGTACAGGTTGTAGCCTAGGAGCGATGGGCTAACCGTGGAGCCAGGGTGTGTAGTGGGCTAGACCCCCAGCTTTGTGTAAGTGCGTGCTGTGATGTCCATGTAATGACGAAATCCTCTAATAACACGTCTCTCAGAACGTGTCCCCGTTGTTAAGTGTTGCATTACTGTGCAAGCCTGTGTTGACATATGTTTTCATTCCTCTTGGATAAATACCCAAGAGTGGGATTTCTGGGCCACAGGGTAAGTGAATGTGAACATTTTAAGACATTGCTAAACTGTGCCGACGTTCGCACCAAACCTCGATATTGTCAGTCTCTAAAATGTTGGCTGTTGCAATGCCACTGTATATTTTGTAGTTTTACTTTGCATCTTTCTGATGACTAATAATGTTGAATATCTTCTCTCTTGCTTATTGGCCATTTATATATCTTCTTTTGTAAAGTGTCCGTTCAAATCTTTTGCTCAGATTTTAGGATTAGATAGCTTGTCTTCTTATTATTGAGTTGTAAGAATTTTTATATATATCCTGGAGACAAGTCTGTATGTTTAGCAGAATATCTTCTCCCAGTCTGTGGCTCGCCTTTTCAACGTCTTAGTGGTGTCTTTCAAAGATCAGGCTTTTCATTTTGATGGAGTCCAATTTATCATTTCTCTCTCTCATGATATATACCTTTTTGTGTCCTAAGAAAACTTTGTCAGGGTCACATAATTTTTCATCCCACTTTTAAACATAATTTTATAATGTTATCTTTTATGTTTAGGTCTCTGATCCATTTTGAGTTGATTTTTTCATGTGGTGTGAGGTAGGGGTCTGGATTCATTTCCTTCTCCTTGTAAATGTGTGTTGTTCCAGCATCATTTTTTTGAACTAACCGTTTTTTCCTTTGAAGTACATTATCATCTTTGTAAATAATCAATTGACGTATATATGTAGATCTATTTCTGGACTCTCTAGTCCATTCCATTGATCTGTATGTCTATTTAGCACACTGTCTCAATTACTGGAGCTCTACATGAAATCTTGAAATCAGGTAGAATAGTCCTTCAATTTTGTTTTTCTTCCCTTTTCCTTTGCATTTCTATTTAAAGTTCAGAATCAACACCAATTTCTAAACAAACAGACAAACAAACAAAAGAACACTGCTGGGATTTTGCTCAAGGTTACATCAAGTCTGTAGATCAATGTAGCAAGAACTGACATCTTAACAATAGTAGGTCTTCTGATCCAGAACCCCATATGTCATTTATTTCAGTGTTCTTAATCTCTCTCGGTAGCAATTCACACGTCTTAAAATAGTTTTCGTTAGAATTTATTTCTGAAAGAGAAACCATGTTCCACCCCGTTGTGACAGGGCTCTTACTACACTCGGAGCAGGACAATGTGCGGAGCATTGGAAACCAAAGCTGAGAAAAGGCAAACCATTCTGATCCTGGGCGTGACCCATGTACCTCCCTTCTTCCATGTCCTCATCATGTTCATAAGTAAAACTGGGTTCTCATATGACGCAGATGAAGGTCACGTAAAAGATTACTTTTGCCTTTACAGTTTGAGGAGGGAAAAAAGACAATAATTCACAGACCAACAAATAAATAACTGTAGACCTCTAAATGTCAACATTATTGATATGGATTTACTGATGTAAAAATATGCAACTTTCCTTTGACCTGTGTATGCCATGGATATATCCTTAAATGAACTAGTTGGAAGAGAACTGCCCCTCTTCGGGTTTTCACTTTCTCTTTAGGCTGTCTCAGGGGAAAATGTAGTCCACAGTCCCTTATCTGTAGTTTTGAAATCCAAAATTTCTGAAAACCTACAATTAAAAAAAAAATTTTTTTTTCTTTATTGATTTTAGAGAGAGAGGAAGGGAGAGGGAAATAGAGATAGAAACACTGATGAGAGAGAACATCGATTGGCCTCCTCCTGCATGCCCCCCACTGGGGATCGGGCCCACAACCTGGGCATGTGCCCTGACCGGGAATCGAACCAAGACCTCTTGGTGCATGGGTCGATGCTCAACCACTGAGCCACACTGGCTGGGCTTAAAACCTCCAATTTTTTAAAATAACAGTTGATATCAAAACCTAAACTCGTTTAGCTGCTAAGCCTGACCTAGACTGACATTCGGCTATTTTTGGTCTTTTCTGTCATTTAGCGTGACTATTCAAACAATGCACTGCAGAAATGCTTATGCATTTGATGGTGGGATGCTGGTGCGCACCCTGCTGGGATGTTACATAATATATGGTATGCACACTATTATTATCTTTCTAAATTATGAAAAATTCTGAATTCTGAAGCACACACTGGCCCCAAGGTTTTAGACGAGTGGTTTGGACCTGTGCATCTGATTTGCTGTGCATCCTGAAGTTACGCAGACAAGCTGTGCTAAAATTGCAATCCGCACCCCCCTCTTTGTTTTTTTGTATATCTGATCTGTAAGCTGCCATGAAAAGGAGGATACAGAGTCTTTTTGGGTTTTTTTGGCAACTAGACTCCAGTCCACTTTCCCAATAGCATCTTGATCCTTTTGGGGAATGACCTGTTTTCCCTGTCAGGGGGCTAACCCTGGTGTTGCCTCACTGCGCAGTGTGGAAGGCGGAGGAGATGGACCCCCTTTCCTGCTCCAGTGCATCAAGCATGGGCACGTGGGATGCAAACTCGGCTGGCCGTGCGGTGCCCAGACCTGCCGTTCTCCGAGGCGTTCATAAGCAGCACACTGACCGACGAAAGACTGTCATACATCTCATCGGCGTGTGCTGACCAGCACGTGCCCGGACCTTAGCCCTCTGGAATTACTATTTTTCAGCCCTGTTCCTAGCCCTTGGGAATGTCACCTCTTTTGGAGATAGGGTCTTTACAGATACAAGCAAGTTAAGATAAGGTCATCCTGGATGAGAGGTGGACCCTAATCCAATGTCACTGGTGTTGTTGTAAGAAGAGAAGAGATATAGAGACACAGAGTGACAATGGCACAGGACAACCGAGGCGGGATTGGAGTGATCCACCTGTAAGCCAAGGAAGCCCCAGGGTGCCAGGAACCACCAGGAGCTGAAAGAGGTGTGGAAGGGTTATCCCCCAGGGCCTTCAGAGAGCGCGAGCAAACAGGTGGATCCCAGACTTGGGGCCTTCAGAGCTGTGAAACAATACATTTCTGTTGTTTGAAGCCACCTAGTTGGTGGTGTTTTGTTACAGCAGCCCTAGGGAACTAATACACTGTCAGTAAATTCTCTTTTGGTTAAGTCAACCAACATCTGTTACTCTTGTTTGCAACTAGGCATTCTGTCTAATACCGAGTAATAATCTATGGAATCTTGTGTGGTTTGTGTGTATTATAAAACTTAAACTTACAAAAAATTCTAGACAGGAATCTGTTTAGATAAAAATAGCTAAGTTTATCTTCTTGAAGAACAGGAAGTACCAAAAGTAAAAAGAAAAACAGCTGAGAAATTCAGATATATTCAGATACAACACTACAGGGCTACTGCAATCCTGAAGGGTACCAAAAAAATCTTTGTTGTTGCTCATAGCAACAATTTAGTGCTAGCCAGTCAGAGATTGCCTTCAAAATATTTCAAAATAGGCTGTGCTTTACATAAGAGAAAGTCTTCTTTATGTTATGATTGCTTTCCAAGATATATTACATTATGATAAATGATCATGTACATTGTTTTGACAATCAGAGGATTTATGAATGAGATACTGATTTGCCTGCAGTGATGAACTGAATTTAAAAAAAAGCATTAACAATGATGATATCATTTAAAAGTTATTTAAGGATTGTGTTACAGTTTTGTTTTCTTTTTAATCAGGAGCAAAAAAAAAGGTTGCCAAAGGCATTTATTTTATAATAATAGGCATCTGATCTGACAGGTCTCATCAGAAGAACTTGCTGACAAATCCAAAGGTATAACTGGTTTGTTCCTTCTGTATCGTGTTTACGTGACCTCCCAGCTATAGCATCAAGATATTCTACTCGTGTTTTTAACCCTGTGCATGGGGAAATGTCACCAACTTTCGCTGCTGTTTGTGCCCAGGTTCTTGGAGTGAGAATGATGATTTTCACCAATGTAAAGGGGGTTAAGTGGCAATCTGGACTCAGGACCTAAGGGTCTGTGGGTCGGGCATGAAATGCCTCCTAGATGAGTAGGAAACAGAATTCAAGGTGAAACAGAAATCAGGACCACTCTCTCTCATTCACGTGTGACGAAACAAAACAAACCCCAACGGCTCAGATAACCTACTGAGGAACAGAGGAGGTGTCTGGGTGAAGAAGTATTACTAACAGGCCTGGTAAGATTATTTATAACAAAATTTTTTTTCTTTTTTCTTTATTGATTTTAGAGAGAGAGGAAGGGAGAGGAAGAGAGAGATAGAAACATTGATGAGAGAGAACATCAATTGGCCACCACCTGCATGCCCCCCACTGAGAATCGGGCCCACAAGCTGGGCGTGTGCCCTGACCAGGAATCAAACCGGCGACCTCTTGGTGCATGAGTCGATGCTCAACCACTGAGCCACACTGGCCGGGCTATTTATACCAAAATTTCCAGGAGGTTTTGTTGGGGCTTGAACCTGCATGCCATCGTGAGAGTGTCACATGGGGAGAGTGACTAGCTGCTTACCAAAGAGCCTGGCAGTTTGGCACTTCCCTTGATAAACGCAAAGTGTAGCCCTCAGATTTTCAGGCCCTGAAATTGGATGTATTCAGCCCGAAGATGGATCTGTTCTGCGTGAAGAGACTCTCATGAACCCAACGTAAGTCCACTACATAAACAAAAATGCAAATTTACTTAATGAAAACACTAATGTAAACATGAGAAGACCAGACAGGTTTGTTTTCTTACCAGTAAAGAGAAATGAGAACCCAAACGGTCATGAGAAAGACAGTCGTATGTATGGAATCAGAACACAAGAGACTAGTTGTGTGATTCAAATTTCAGTGGCCCTGCTCACCCGAAGCATCGACTCCAGGGCGCACAGATCCACCACTGGACCTGCGAGCTGACCGAGAACCTGGCTTTCCCGCCCTTGGCCGTGCGGGCCACCCCCTGCCAGCCGCACGGCTCCTGACTCCCCGTCCTCCAGCCTCCAGTCTGACCGTTCCCCTGAAGGGCCACTTCCTTCGCGAGATGTGTCAAAGCCATTGGCACAGCAGCTTTTGACCTATGGTCACCGTCCCGATCTTTCGGCTGAGAGAATCTTGTAGTCATCCACTAACACATTATTGACCTACAGATTGACTTTACACGGTGTCATATTGTAAGCTTCCCAACTTAATAAATTCTGGTTTGAAAGAAACCTTGCTTTTGCCCTGTGTAGCATCCAAAGGCACTGAGACTCTGAAAATCTCTCTGTGGAAAAAAATAAAGAGAGAGAGAAACTGTCTCTGGGTCTTCTCCTTGCATACAAGGCAACCAGACGATGTGAACGTATCTGTGAGTTACCTGAGAACTGAGGGCAAGTCTTACAGATGAGCACCTGGCCTGTGGCGAATGTTTGCTGAGTGAATGACTGGGTGACGAGTGGTGCTGACCTTCTCTGAACTTGACTCCACGTGAAGTCGCAGAGTGCACTGATCCATTGAGGAGTGCCTGCCCATCACTTGCCGAGAATCGGGGACACTTAACAAGAAATGAAATCAAGTCTTTGCTAATGAGTACGCTTTCGAGGTCCTGTTGTGTCAGACATAGTCACTGCACAGTGAAGAAGCGCGTTAACCTTTTGAATTTGCCATTTTATTTGAATAATTTAGACTGTTTTTATTTTTTCCTAGGCAATTTAGGCAAAAAAAGTAGGGCACCGATCCTGAGAAAAATGGTCAATAATTACAGCTATGAGTCACTATCACATTTTATCCTGCTGTTTACCTCAGGACAAGAAGCTCCTCTCCTTCCCAGAGGACAGTCTCACTGGTTTCCCTAAGGTATTAGCCCCTGAACTGACACATTTACTGAGTGACTTTTATGTACAGGGCTTTGCAATCATTGTCGTGGGTGATACAGATACTTATTCTATGTTATTCAATCTGGGACATCTTACACGCAAGTTGGAAAGCTAACATCTACATAATAAAAGTGAGCCATCATTACAAGGCAGAACTGATAAATACAAAATGGGTTGAAAAGACGTCAAAGACCGTAAGCATTTATACGTAACCACCCACCAATGGGGAGCTCAGAGGGTTCTTCAGGGGCTTCATGAAAACTTTGTTTTCTTCTCATCTTATCTTAAATTTCTCTTGTCCACCAAAAGAGAAATTGTTCAGTTATGTAATGTTCAAAGCTGTCCTTCTCTCTTGAATTACGGTGCATCACACCGTGTGGACTTCTGAGCCAAGTCAAGGCCAACTTCTCTAACTACACTCTCCTCTCGGGCCTGATAGACTAGTGACTTCCAGAGCCATGTCTCCAGCACTGCCTTCCCTTTGACCTCCAGACGTGACATGGACTGTCAACTTGACAACTGTGCTTGGCTGTATTCTCGGAGGCTCTCAAAACTAGCATATCCAAATCAGACCGTAGATTTCTACTCCATCCCGTTCTTCACCACTCACCAGCCCCAAGCCTTCCTCAGCTCTGTGAATGGTTTCACCATCTAACCACTCGATCAAGTAAAACAAACCTAAAACCACTCTTGAGTCCGTTTTTCTTCTTACCTTTCATCTTCCTTGTCTGTCCAATCTATCTACAAGTCCTTTAGGTTTTAGATTCAAATTATATCCCTTATCTATCCATTTCTTGCCCTGTCTTTTTTTTTTCTTTTAACCTCTTCATTTTGTTTACTGTGGTAAATATAAATAACATAAAATTTACCATTTCAACCATTTTAAAGTGCACGGTTTGGTGGCTTTAAGAACATTCACATTGTTGGGCAATCGTCACCACCACCCATGTTCAGAACATTTCTATCTTCATTAACTGTAACTGTGTACCCGTTAAACAATACTCCCCACTCTCCCCAACCCCCAGCCCCCGACAACCACCATTCTACTTTCTGTCTTTATGATTCTGACTATGCTAGGTACCTCATATAAGAGGAATCATAGAGCCCTGGCCGGTTTGGCTCAGTGGTTAGAGTGTCGGCCCGCGGACCAGAAAGAGGACTCATACAGTATTTTTCCTTTTTGTGACTGGGTTATTTCACTTAACATAATGTCCTCAAGGTTCATCCAGGATGTAGTATGTGTCAGAATTTCCTTCTTTTATAAGGCTGAATAATATTCCATTGTATGGATATACCACATTTTGTTTATCCATTATTTATTGATAGGCACCGGTTGCTTTCACCTGTTGAATATTAGGGATAGTGCTGCTCCTTGCCTGATTTTTGCTCCCCTTCTTTTCCCTAAAATCTATTTGATTCATAGCAGCCAGAGTAATCTTTTAAAATGTAAATCAGATCATTTCACTTCTCCTCTTAATATCTTCCAATGGCTTTCATTTGTACTCTGTGAAATCTAAACACCTCACCACACAGTCTGTCCCTGTCCATGTACTTCCTTACCTGCTCATTTTTTTTCTGGCAATAATTGCTTTGATTTCTATCCCTATAGTTTTGGCTTTTCCAGAATATTATATGAATGGAGTATACAGCACATAATCATTTACGTCTGGCTCCTTTCACTTAACATTCTTTTGGGATTTATCCATGCTATGGTGTGTATCTTCACTTGGTTTATTTTTATTGCTGAATAGTATTCCATTATACGGACGTACCATTCATAAGTTGTTTTGCATTTATAAATTGATGAACATTTGGTTCATTGCTAGCTTTTGCTAATTATGAATAACAATGCTATAAATATTTATGGAGAAGTTCTTATGAAAAAATTTGTCTTCATTTTTCTTAGGTAAATGTTTAGGGGTGGAATTGCTGGGCTATATGATATGTATTTCATTTTGTAAGAAACTGCTAAATTGTAAAGAATTTGGGTATACCATTTTGTATTCCCATTAGCAATGTAGGAGCATTTCAGTGGCTCCACATTCTCCCTCAACATTTGGTAATGTCATTTTTTTATTTGAGTTATTCTAATGTGTGTATAGTGGTATCTTACTATAATTTTCATTTGCATATTCCTAATGACTAATGATGTTGAACATCTTTTTATGTGCTTATATGGCATATTTCTTCACTGGGAAAATTGCTGTTCAAATCTTTTCCCAACCTTTTTTTTTTTTTTTTTTTACTGAGTTGTTTGTTTCCTTATTATTGAGTTTTGGGAGTTTTAAAATATTCTGGATACAAATTCTTATCAAATAGGATTCACAAATATACTCTACCCTGTGGCTTATGCTTTCATTTTTTTTTTAAACCATGTCTTTGGAAGATTAATCTATTTTTAAGGCTCAAATTTTTATATTCTAGTTCTGGGGGAAATAAAAACAATTTAGGTTTATGTTTGCTTGAAGATGCTTATAAGCAGGGTAGGCTAAAATGTCATTCAAAAACCCAAAAGGCCATGATAATTTTTACAACAGATTTTTCTCTGATATCCTAAAAAAATGTAAAGCAGCAGTAACATTAAGGCTTTCTAAAATAGTAAAATCATGAGCTATATTAGTTCCAATATTCATAATTATTTATCTTTAGGTTTGCAGCATTAGCACTATTTATAATAGAAAATTAACCTATATAGCAGTGTTCATAAACTTTTCCTTATGGCTCATTATAACACCATTCTAATGTCAGATAAACCAACAAAAAATCATCAAGCGTGATCACCAATGAGTCCGTGGGATGATGTCATATTAATTAGAGTACTAAGCCAATACTCTATCTTTTGTTATATAATATTTGGAAATTTTACTCTGTTTGTTGAGGTAGTCTAGGCTGATGTGATGCTAACAACCCCCAAGTCTCAGTGGCTGAACACGCAAAAGTCTATTTTTGGCCACTGCTGGGTGGTGGTGACGGTGTGTGGGTTGTTGTCTCTCAGAGCCCCGGCTGATGGAGACTCAGCCCCTGGAACTGTGGTTGAGGAGAGCAGCAGGGGCAGAAAGAGAATGGAGAATCCTGCAGGGCTTTTCCTCCTCCTTGACAGAGGTCTCAATTTCATTGGCCAGAACCAGTAGGCGACATGGCCCTGTGTAACCACGTGGTGTGGAAAGTGCAGCCTCCTGGACTTTGAAGGAGTCAGGAGAACTGCATATTGGTGAGCACTAGTCATGCTGATCACATTTTCTAAAATAGCATAAAAGCTAAGTTATAACCACGTTATTTAATTAGAAACACACTTTCAGGTAGTTTTACTTACTGGCTGGGAAACCTTGAACAAATTCCTTAACCTCCGTCAGCCTCAGTGACCCCATCTAGAAAAGGGGTAATGGTGAAAGCCAACATTTATCCTGTATGTACTAGAAGCCAGGTCCTGTTATAAGTACTTGACATATATTAAATGCTTTAACCTTTTAAAACAAATTTATTGATCAATTTTGAGAGAGAGAGAGAGAGAGAGAGAGAGACAAACAGACAGACAGACAGACATGGACCCATTGCTCCACTTATCCATGCACTTCCTGGCTGACTCTTGTATGTGCCCTGACCAGGGACCAAGCCTGCAACCGTGGTGCGCTGGGCTGATGCTCTAACAAACTGAGCCACCTAGCCAGGGCTTAAATGCTTTGATCATTACAGCAGGCGAAACGTATTGTCACTATTGCTACCGACGAGGCAATTGGGGCGCCAGGAGCCTAAGTAACTTGCTCACCCAGACAGTGAGAGTTGGTTCTGTGATTGGAACCCAGGCCTCTGGCACCAGTGCTGCTGGGCTTCATACCTGTTGGAATCAGATGCGTATTAAGTGCTCAGCATGATAGGAACAGTCCTTGTCATTGTCATATTTTATAGAAAAATTTGGCTAATGCATTCAATTGAACAAGTCAGTGAAAATGGTGTCATTTTGTGGGCATAGGGTGTGGAGAGGGAGGTGGGAAGGGTTATCTCAAAACGACTGTGTATCTGGCTGAGAGTTTCCATCCACAGTTCTCTAAGGGGGCCCTTTGCTCTCTAGAACTCACTTTCCATTTTGATCTCAATAATGATGTCTCTGAGGCTTCAATTCTGGCACACACCTGACAGACTCTCAGAGTTCTACACTATAATGCATTTGATGGGCGTGCTGCATAATAAATCGCTTGGTTGGCCCCCTCCGAGGGGAAGTAGCTCCCACCCTCTGAGAGTTTCCCGTTGCCTAGGGAGCGGTGTTTCTGGGTATATGTTGAGCAATCAGCAACTCTGTTAGACATTTCAACCAAATCACTCCCTCAGCGCAGTGTAAGAAATTACCGAGAACCCTGTTCTAAGGATCCCGAAGACTCCTAACTGCCGGTTAGGAATGCTTTTGGGTGCAAGTAACAGAACCTAAGGGTAACGGTTGAAATGAGGAGTTTGGCAGTGCCGACCTGGGTCAGTGGCTTCACTGCTTTCTGCTCTGGTGGTTTCTTAGTCTTTTCCTCATGGCCACAAGATGGATATTGTAGTTCTAACCATCCCCTTAGAGCAGAAGGCAGGGGATGGCAGGGAAGGGGTTTTCCTTTGATCAGGGAAGAACAGTGTCCTCTGAGACCTCACAGTAGGCTCCTCCTTACTCTTTATTGGCTACAGTGTTGCAGGCTCATCAATGGACCAGCCCACCTCTGCTCTAATAGAGCACCTTCCTCCAATTCCTAATAAAAATTGTATTCTGTTCAAAATGATGATGGTATATGTGCCTGTGAGAGATTTCTGTGGAAAATAATTTTTTTTTTGGCCACATGTCCTTTCTCTCTCCTGTAGATCACACCCTATATGGATTTGCATCCTGGGGGCCTATTAGCTGCTCTGGAACTGATCCCAGAGCCCTTGAGGGTGGCCACTGACTCCCTCTCCCAGATGGGGAGGGCCCAGCGCTGTCTGCAGTGAGCCTCCCATTCCAGGATGTGGACGAGGTATGGCTCCTGCAGCCGCTGAGATGTCCTTCCTCATCACGTCTCCACCCGTAGCACACACGGTGTACGCGCTGGAACGCGTGAACTATTCGGTGACTCTGTGTAACTTGACTTCAGTGCACTGCAAATCTAGGTAACAATCAGCTCAAGCCATTTCAGGACGCTGTGCCAGGCTTGATGTTTTTAACAAGGTTGAGTCCGATGCCAACGAATTTGAAATTTTCAGAAGTCAGTTAATGGAAGCATCTGAATCACCTTTAATAATTCAGCCTGCAGCTCTACAGTGGGCCCACTGCAAAGTTATTCTCAAAGGCTGTAACTTCCGTTCTGCCGAACTTCTACAGTTTGAGGGTGAAGAAAAAGATAGCATTTTTGCTCTTTAATTCTCCCTTTCACAGTTTATGCAACACACGGGCAAGAGAAGGGGCCGCCGAGGGCACCGGGACCCTTCACGGTGCACACCAGCAGTTTCCTTTCTGTGCCTCCTCCACGCTGTGGGAACTGCGGAGGGAGCCAGACTGGGGGCTTCCTGGTGTGTCACAGCTTGGTCTCTGTCTCCCTGGGTTCTGTGAGATACGACTGAGAAACTGAAAACACATTTTCTGGGCGTGGATCGCAGGTCAGCTTGGGCAACTGATACCACAAATTACATTTTCGTGATTGGGTGGACACATTTTAATATTTATTTTTAAAATGTTTTCAGATAACAAACCGTAGTATGGAGAGAGAAATCATTCTCTTCAGAATAGGCATTTTTCCAAGTTTCCTTTATTGTTGAAAAGTGCGCCCCGGCGGTAGGGAAGCCAGGTGACTGTCTGCAAACGCGCTCCAGCTCCGGGATGAAGGGGCCCCACTTTCCGTGCCCAGCGTTATTGTCTCAATGTTTTCTGCTGCCAAGGAGAATCTGATCCGGGATCTGCTTCCAACATCTCAGAAGATTGGCCTGTGCTTGGAGAGGGAAACATCAGCATTTAACAATTGTTTAAAAGGTGTTCAGATTGCCTGTGATCTAATGCAGTTCATGTTTAGGGGTGGTGTGCTGGTGAAAGTCCTGTCTTTTATTTCTTTATTTATTTTTAATGTTGAGCCACCATTTTTTAAAAATTTAATTAATTATTTTTTGGTACAAATGTTTCTCTTTTTTCCCCCATTGGCACCCTCCTCCCGTTCCTGCCCCCTCCCTGCCCCAGCATTGTTGTCTGTCTATTGGTTATGTTATATGCATAAGTTCTGTGGTTTATCTCTTTCCTCCCTCCCACCCCCCTCCTCTGAGGTTTGTCAGTCTGAACCCTACTTCTATATCTCTGGGTCTGTTTTGTTTATCAGCTAATTTTGTTCATTATAGTCCATAAATAAATGAGATCATGTGATATTTGTCTTTCTCTGCTTGGCTTGTTTCGCTTAGCATAATACTCTCCAGGTCCCTCCATGTCATCTCAAAGGATAAGAGATCTTTCTTTCTTACAGCTGCATAGTACTCCATTGTGTATATGTACCACAGCTTTTTTATCCACTCATCTATTGATGGACACCTGGGCTGTTTCCAGATCTTAGCAATTATAAATAGTGCTACTATGAACATAGGGGTACATATATTCTTTCTGATTGGTGTTTCAGTCTCTTAGGATATATTCCTAGAAGTGGAATCACTGGATCAAGTGGCAATTCAATTTTTAATTTTTTGAGGAAACACCATATTGTTTTCCATAGTGGCTGCACCAGTCTGCATTCCCACCAGCAGTGTACTAGAGTCCCCTTTTCTCCACACCCTTGCCAGCACTTGTTGTTTGATGATTTATGGATGGCAGCCATTCTGACAGGTGTGGGGTGATACCTCATAGTCATTTTAATTTGCATCTCTCTGATGATTAGTGATGCTGAGCATTTTTTCATATGTCTCTTGCCCATTTGTATGTCTTGCTTTGAGAGGTGTCTATTTAGATGCTCTGCCCATTTTTTAATTGGGTTTTTTGTCTTCCTTTTGTTGAGTTGTATGAGTACTCTATATATTTTGGAAATTAACCCCTTATCTGATGTATCATTGGCAATTATGCTCTCCCATATAGTGGGTTCCCTTTCCATTTTGATGCTGGTTTCTTTTGCTGTGCAGAAGCTTTTTAGTTTGATGTAGTCCCATGTATTCATTTTTTCCTTTGTTTCTCTTGCCTTAGGTGTTGTGTCAGTGAAAATTCAGTGTGTGATGTCTGAAATTTTGTTGCCTACATTTTGTTCTGGGATTTTTATGGATTCATGAGTCACATTTAAGTATTTTATCCATTTTGAGTTTATTCTTGTGTATGGTGTAAGTTGGTGGTCTAGTTTCTTTTTTTTTTTTTTTGCATGTAGCTGTCCAATTTTCCCAACACCATTTATTGAAGAGGGTGTCTTTACTCCATTGTATACTCTTGCCACCTTTGTTAAATATTAATTGAGCATAATGTCTTGGGTCAATTTCCAGGTTCTCTGTTCCGTTCCATTGATCTATATGCCTGTTCTTGTGCCAGTACCAGGATGTTTTGATTACAGTGGCTTTGTGGTATAACCTGATATCCGGTATTGAGGTCCCTCCTACTTTGTTCTTCTTTTTCAAGATTGCTGTGGCTATTTGGGGTCTTTTGTGGTTCTGTATAAACTTTTGGAGTATTTGTTCTAGTTCTGCGAAATATGTCATTGGTATTTTGATGGGGATTGCATTGTATCTATAGATTGCTTTGGGTAGTATGGACATTTTAATGATGTTGAGTCTTCCAATCCATGAACAAGGTATATGCTTCCACTTTTTTATATCTTCCTCTATTTCTTTTTTCAATGTCCTGTAGTTTTCTGCAAAGGGGTCCTTTACTTCTTTGGTTAAGTTTATTCCTAGGTATCTTAGTTTTTTGTTGCAATGGTGAATAGGATTGTTTTTTCAGTTTCTCTTTCTGTGTTCATTACTGGTGTATAAGAATGCCAGTGATTTCTGGACGTTGATTTTGTATCCTGCTACTTTGCCGAATTCATTTATTAAATCTAGTAGTTTTTTGATGGAGTCTTTAGGGTTTTCTAAGTAATGAAAGTCATGTCTTTTAAAAAGCCACCCCAAATAGTGTCACAATCATCCATCAGAGGAAGAATCCAGGAATAAACCAGCAATTGCCCCAAATTTCTTTTGCTTTAAAAAAAAATAAAATAAAATTCAAACAGCATTTTTTGTTTTCTTCAACTGAATTAACAGTGGCTTGGAGAAGGTATTTCAAGCCCCTTTAAGAAACCTTTTATATGATGACAAACCCGGCACCTTTCGGTCCAGGCGGGATTTGGGCTGTCAGTCAGACATGAGAGTGCCAGCCGGCTCCTGTGCTTGTTGCTGCCACGGCCACCGCCAAGCTGTATTTATGCAAAGGCTGCGGTCACCATCAAAAGAAACAGGGGCTCACTGCCTCGGAGCTCCTCCTCCCAGCACAGGAAGGTTAAACTGCACATCTGTTTGGGAACACAATCAACTAAACGTAAGTCCACTCTCAAAGGAGGGTCTTGTTCTGCCTGTCTCTCAACTTTTGCAGAGTGGCTTTTTCTAAATGAGCTTGAGAAAAGTAATAATAAGCCCAGCTAGCCATCTATGTTTCTACGTTAACATAGAAAGTGCTTATTTTAATGGTGTCTATCTTTTATTAAATCGATCCTTCTATGGTAGTAGTAATATTATTAATAATGATATCATGTGTAACACAACGATCATATAGGATGATACGAGTTTTATTAGAGCTACGAGTTACGATGTATTGGGCACTAACCTTATTTAAGCCTTAGAATAGTCCTATGAGATAGGTATTACTTCGATTTTACAAATGAAAACACCGAAGCGTTTGCAGAGTTCGGTATCTGCAGGTGGAGAACCGGGAAGTCCACCTTGTTGTCAACAAGGGTAAGTCACCAGCTTCTACTGCCCACAGCTGTAGCACAGTATATGCTCAGGAAGGCTCGCACATTATTGCTGGTTACATATCATCCTTACAGGAAGAGAAGATGATAAGCATAACATCTGTGGATTTTTTTTTCCCCCAATAGAAGGAAAACCAAATGAACACGTAAGTTGGCCAGGGGCAAAAATGTCTTAAAAATTCATACTTAGTGTCACATCCTTAGGCTAAGTGGCAATGTATAGACACTGATTGTCACCAAATGATAAGGATTTTAGGTTACTAAAGTGCAAATCAAATGATGTCTGGGAAGACGCCAACTGATTTCCGCTATAGAGATTAGGGTATCGGAGCAGGGCAAAAACAGTCAGGTTCAGAATGTTCATTTTAAAAGCTACCACGACTCTTTACTTGGTAAATAGTAAGCATAACTAAGGTATTGAAAATCCCTTCCGGAATAAATTATTAACCCTGTGGTGGAAAGGACAGTGGGCAGGGGTTGGGAAGTACAGATTCTGGTCCTGCCTCTAATTAGCTAGCTATGTGACCTTGGAGGGGCCGCTTGACCTCGCCAGACTTCAGTTTTTTTCATCTGCACAGTGAGGTCTCTTGTCCTTGCCTCTTCTAAAATTCTCTGAATCTGAGTCAAACTCTTCTCATCTTTGCTAATAGCTCAAGTTTACGTTCCACACCTTTTCTAGGGGATTGTCAAGGAACCAACTGAAAATGCAGTTCAATTCTCACAGGCGTTTCTTTGCTCGCCCCACGCCCCCATGCTGTTTTTCACCCCTTTGTCTTTGGGAAACACTCTCAAGGGTAGAGGCGAAGCAAGAAAGATGAAAATAATTTACAAAAGACTGAGTTTCCCATTTCCGGGCAATGCACTGATGTCCACTTTGCCATATCTTTGGTGGTTCTGCTTTTCGATTATCTTCTGTTATGTTGGATTGCCTTTTTTAAAAAAATGGAAAAAACGCTTTTAAAAAAATTGTAACTTTGAAAACCTAGGTGGTTCCTGTATTCAAAATAGCAAGAAACAATTTTTTTTAGACGTTTACCTTCTAATTTTCCACGTGCAATGATTGAGATTATTTCAGCTGATGGAATTAATGATCTGATGCACTGAAAAGGTTTTAGGAGAATTATGGCTTAAAGGTGAGTGTATGAACACAAACTGCATTGCCACGGAAAGCATGCCAATCTCCTTCATCCTTGAAAATATTTTAACCCTTCTTTTTGGGAGCATAGTCAAAAAAATGTTACAAATATACGATCACTACCTTAACAAATGCACCGTGCTGAGTAGGGAATGCAGACTCAGATGCTATAAAGACCATGACAGAGAAAGAAGGCACAGTTTGTAACTGATCTTGAAACCCCAGCAAAACAAACAAACAAACGAAAAACAAAACAAAACAAAAAAACCCAAAACCAAAGCACCAAAAACTAAGGAGTATGTAAGACCCTCCCATAGAAGACAATCCTCAAATCTCAAGATCCCTATGCACAACGCAGAATATAGAAACCTGGTGTTTCTGATCAATGTCATTGAACTTGGAGGTGTTTGCTGAGAGCCATAATGACCTGTGGCTTTCTCGTGTTTATCTCGTTTTTAAATCATGCTCCCATTGACCTATTTAGCTTTTTCACTGATTTCAACCATGGGCAGACTCTTCACTTGATGTTACAGACCAATGGCAAATGTTACTAATGTGCCCCCCACCCCCAAGGCCCACGAACAAGGCTATGAGTTCTGTCCCAAAGGCTTAGGATGTATTTATACGTGCACTACACACGGCTGGCCTAGGGCGGGGATGGAAACGGTGTGGCCTGTCTGTGAGCACTGCTCGCTCCGGAGACCGGTGTCCACAATGGGTGGGAACCTACTTCCTGCTGCGGGAGCTCAGTCTCAGCACCCTCCTCGCCCGCAGCTACCGCAACAAAATAGAAAGCTGTCTGCTGCCCAAAGGCTAGAATTAAAACATCTACTTAAAAGCTCCACAGGGTTGTCACTTGACTTATTCTACTGATAGCCTTTTCTGGAAGTTTCAAATCTCTTGTTTTCATTTTGACAAATGATTTTTTTTTTCCAGGAAAATAAATGACCTCTTATGCATATTTTTTAATTGCCCACAGCACCTCAAACACTTCTAACTACACTGAGGGACCCAATAAAGATTCGTGTCTTGAACAGCCTGCATACGAGCTGTGAGACAGACCTAGGACAGAGCCCGAGGACGTGGCAGGGGCCCCGGCGCCGGGGGTCAGCTCTCTGCAGGTGCTCATGGCCGGAGCCACACGCCAACCCCCAACAGATGAAATCCTGGGGAACTGGCAGAGCAGAAACGTGGAAGCTCCAGTTCCTCCTGTGTTACAAGTTTCCAAAATATGAGGAAATATGCCAAATGCCTTTGGCTTTCAAATGATAACACACTCTGAATTAATGACGGAGAGGGAAGCGGCCACTGAGCAGTTCCCCGACAGCATCGCCCCAGTCAGAGCCCCAGTCAGAGCCCCAGTCAGAGCCCCCTGGCAGACGACCAAAGGCGCCTCGTCTCCTGAGCCAGCCGGCGGCCACTTCCACGGCCAGGAAGCACTTCGCCATCAACTCCACGTTTTAAAAGTGAACGATTCAAAGTAGTTAATGAAACAACTCTGGTGAACAGCCCAAAATTTGGGTTCAAAACACATTTGATGTGGGACCCTGACTTGATTTTAGAGGAAACGGTTTCTTAAATTGAAATGTAAATATAAAGATAAGTCTTAAGTAGCGTTTTTTTTTAAAAAAAGAGAAACAAAGATAAAGTTTTTAAATGTTCTCGTTTATTTAGCAATACATTGGATAAACAACCATGTTCTAAGGCTAACTTTATGCAGTGAAATGACATGAATTCCCCTTAAAACTACATAGGCATTCTAAAATAATCTGGTTGATAAATCTGCTTTATTTCAGATTTGGTAGGTTTGTAAAGTAATTAAGCCTTTAATTAACATCAACATATATGACGCTTTCCTCTGATTCCAGTAAATAAACCCAATTTTCAGCTGAAGAAAATAAGAGTCAGTTAAAAGGTTCCAATTATTTCTTTCATGCAAGTGAGTGAGAACATATTTAATATAAATTTAACAGTCACTCATTTGTTCATTCAACATTTATTGAACACCTGCTCTGTGCCAGGAACTCTGCTAGCTGGTGGGGAATCGGGTCGCGAACGAGATAAATATAGTTTCTACTCTGTGGAGCTCACAATCCAGTCGGAAATCTTGCCATTCAACAACTCCAGAAAGAAATAAGTCAACAATTGAGATAAATGTGGTGCAATTAAATGAAGGGCGCTTACATCTTTCGGTTTACTTATAAAACGACAGTTTCCTGAAGAGGTGGTTTTGATTATCTAAATTTTGATTTGCCCTATAAAAGATATTTGAATGAAAATTAAATAGAAATAAAAATTAAACAGAAAGTCGACTCTAGATGCGATATTATTTCTGCATGTATCTGCGTTGAATACAAAAATGACAAAAAAATTAAAAAAAAAAAAAAAAAAAAAAGCTAGTTATTCTAGAAACGCTTTTAACCAAGGCAGTTTCCAAGGGACTTCACGACCGCTTCAGGTTAATGGTCATTGGCGGCATGTTCAGCCCTCAATTAAACTCTGAACTTCCATTGTTATGACTTAATTGACTTGGTTATATTTCATGTCAGCATTTCAAAATGACCTTCCTTTTAAAAAATAAAAATTAGCCTGACAGAGCACCTCGGGCCTTTGCCGGGACTGACATTTGTCGCAGCAACCCCGCACTGTCTAACTATGGCCGGCCTAGAACTTGTTCTGCGTTGTGATCACCGGGGTACTTTTCACCGTCTTGGCCTATGATAGGAGACAGCTCCAGATAAAGCCAAGTGATGAGGGGAAAAGAACGAAAAACTAAATACATCTGTTGCCATGATCATTATTAAAATGCCACATAAATCCACCGATACCCATTTTATTCTAAGCACAGGGAATGAGACAGCCTTAAATACCTTGAGTATCACCATTAAATAGGGTCAAATTAGACTTATTTTTAAATGACACTACGGTATCTTTTTCTTACAAGTGACTCCAAATGTTTAGTTGTTCCAATTAACTAGATGGAAACATACATCCCCTTCACGTAGACATAAAACAATAAGAGCAAGTTGGATTTAATGAGTTGGACTTTATATAAAGTAGGTATGACGCCAGGATTAAACTTCGCTATACTGACTGAAACAAATTAAGGCAAAATGAGCATTTCCCCTCCCCCCTTGCACTGTGGAAAAGTTTTAAAAGTCTTTTTGAAGTACTTTGATGGAGCTTTGAAATCATTTTAGTGGATTGCCATTGTATGAAAACTGTAATTTATAGCGCTTGACCTGAGCCGCGCTTTGTCCCGCAGCCATACGCAGAACAATAGCAGGAAAGTGAAAAGCACCAGGGGAACCCACGCTGTTCTGGTTATTATTTAATTCCGAATTCCATCTTCCTTATTCAATCTTGGGAATCCAGGCATGTTCTTCGCAAAGCAGGCTCAGGCCGTGTGGACTGCACAGAGGGAGGTCAGCCTTGGGTAACACGACCAGGTGATCCAGACGGTCACCTTTGTAACCGAAGAGTGGCTTCCCAGACAGGTCCGGAGAGGCGGCTCTCTGTGAAGGGTGACACTGCCCGTTGCTGACCTTTGGGTTTCCTCTCTGGTGGAGCTTTGTTCCTTAACCCTGCCTGTCACAAAACAGTTATGCTTTGAGGCAACGTGCTCCCATCGGATCACGTGAAAAAACAGCAAGCTGCCCCCGAGATGACCAGCTAGGGGTGCTTCTCTCACTAAACCATACGGGTATATTTTACTCTATCAAAGGGCCATTTTCATCAGCTGCACACCACCCCTCAGGCTGAAAGTGGCAGTAAACCTCACATGTCCTTTTGGCAAAACATTGACTGACAGCCTAACACTGCTGCCGTAGTTGACCCTGTACAATCTTATTACCTCAGTGGAAGTTTTATGACCTCTCAGGTGCCACACATGCCCTCGAATAACCGTCTGGCACGTGGAGGACGCTTAGGTGTGCTTTCCCCAAAGGTTAGGTCCCTTGCTCCCCACTCCCAACCTCCGCTCTGAATACCTATGGATCAGGACTGGGATGGGATGCATTTTTGTCCTGGGACCATCTTCTAGAGAGAAGAGCCGAGGCGCAGTGACAGTGTGGAATACATGGGGAGGAAGCTGGCAGAGGCCAGTGTAGGGGCAGATGGCGGGGACAGGGAACGTGAGGGAGGAAGGCAGTCAAGATTTGATCCCATTGAAACACAGGTCCATGGGCGGAGCAGGCTACACAGAGCAGACATCCAAGGTGTGTGGGTTCCGCAGAGGAAAGAACACTGGGTGCAGCTCCTCCGGGAGGGAATGAACTGCTCATCTGGGCGCTGTGCGTTCATCAGTGTGGCCCGCCAGGGACCATTTAGTGGATTACTTCATCGGGGGCTCTGCGAATCCCCTGGCGGCCTCAGTGAGTTAATGCATTCCCTGAAGACTAGCAATTTGTCATCTCTTCCAGGGTGGAATCAAGCCTTGCTGAAAATGAGCAGGTATACACACCTATGGCTAAAAGAGAATGCTTTCCCCTGGAGAGCCAGCTTTCTACTTTGGACCCCTGGGCCTTCCCTTTTATATGCAAGTTTAGGAGTCTTTAGAAGAGTTGACATATCTCTCACTAGGAGGCAGAAGAAAAAAAAAGATGCTCATTATGGTTTTTTTTTGGGGGGGGGGGTTCTTTGAGATTGGGAAGGAGTCTATGGAGTCACCTTACGTATCAGTGCTGGGTCGCTCTGCTCTGAGGTGACCCCCTGCCATGCACCGAGCAGGGTCTTACTTGTTTGTGAGAGCAGATGCTGGGCAGTCTATATATGCCAGAGAGAACATCATTCAGTTTTACGTTTCCGCACACGCCTGCTTTCTGGGTTGGCATAATTCATTAGTACAGTTGGCAGAGAGCCCCATAAACCACGACCTGGCTTTAATGCTAATGTTCTAATGACGGCAATAAAGAAGCTGACATGCCGGCTCTGCTTTCCAGGGTCACTGTTTACACGGTCTGAACTGAAAACACAAACAAGTACACAACACACAGAGCTATAACAGATCCGTGTTTCTAGCACAAAGAGGAAGAGCAAGCTCTAAGCTTCCAGTCTGAGAACGTGACTCCCTTCCCCCACGCGTCTCCAACTGAAAAGTAGCAGGTAGAACCATCAGGTTAGTTCTTATGTGGGAAAAAGCTTAGTTTTGAATAACTTGTAACTTTATCACAGCATGCACCGTTCACTGCCGGTTTCTTTCCCACTTTTAAGGAGCCACATTTTAAAACCTTATTCGAAGACGGGAGGTGGGGCCTCTGCAGGGGAACACCGATGCCTTCTCATAACACATGCTGTCGGGGCTCCAGGTAGAAGGGTGAACGCGAAACGCAAGCACCTCTTGTTTTCTAATTTATTTGTGCACCCTCACCATAAATTTGTTTAATGCAAAACCAACAAATCCTTGACAAGGGTTTAACAGGGTTTTCAACATCTGTGTAGATAAATGTAATTTATTCCTAAAGAAAAAGCAGCTTAGAGCATGCCGTGAAAACTGCTTTTAACAACGGTTTTAAGGTGTGCGTGTGTGTCAGGACAGCAGCAGTGGTTTCGCATCCTTCTGTTTCCCTCACGGAATCTGCACGATGCACTCTACGTGGAGAGAGGTCGGCCTGACGCCTCCTTACCATTTCGTCGTCTGTCTTTCCTTTGTGTTTAACGCAATGCCTGCAGAGTTCAGGTCCGCGCGCTCGGACCCGGTGTGTCCCGCCAAAGGAAAAGCAGCAGCAGACTCTGGGAAACCTCTTAGGTACAAAACCAACAGAGGACTAAGCGTGGTTCGTTTTTCGAACGAACCAAGCAATGTCGGTAACTTCAATGTGTTTGTAAAAAACTTACATTTTTATGAGTATTTTCGAGCTCACCAATTCAACATTATAAAAGTCATTCTGTTTTGTCAACACGGGCGGAACGTGAACGAATACACACCCTCCTTTATTTCGCTCATTGAAACTTGCCCTGGGTTTATCTCCGGCACACTTCATGCATTCCAAGCTGAATATTTCTAATGCCTGAATTATTGCAGTGTTACATAATTATGTGGTATAAAATGCAGATGAAAAGCAGTGTACCAAATGTACTTTAGAAGAATTTCACTCATAAAAACACTGTCACACGCACTGACCACGGGCCGCGGTCACAGCGCAGTCCCGCCAGGCTGGTACTGGGTGCCCGACCTCCCTCGGCCAGAGCCACGGAGTGTGGTTTCCAGACACAATGTAACCAATACTTTCAAATGAGATAAATGAAAAATGTTTGGTGCTCAAATAAGTATTATAAAAAGAGGAAATTCTCATCAAGTGTATTTTTCAGCTTGGCTCAATGCCGTGGAAGTCAGGAAACCGTAAAGACTGGACAAAACCCGCGCGGCCTGGGAGGTCTCCGGGAGCCCGGCAGGTGCGGCGCCAAGTCCGTTTCAGACTTGGTGTCCAGCTTGGCGAGGGTCGTCTGAGGATTCCAGCCGGCAGCGCGACACTGGGTGTCCGAGTGTCCATGAGAAGGGGAGGGAGAGAGGATAAGGGGAGACTTAGGGAAAAAATCAGAGGGTGATTCGGGAACTGGGAGGAGAACTGAAAAATCACACCTTACAGTCTCCACAGTTTTTTCTTTTGTTCAGTCTTCAAGGAGAAACCATCCGGAAGGAAGAAAGATTATGACTATCTATAAACTGACTGTTTGACAGAGACAGAAATGCTGATAATGAGTGGGTGGTGTCTGTAGTTCTTGGCTGTTCGCATCAGCAAGGGATGAAGGAAAACAGAAACTCCTGATATGTTTGTCTAGAGAGGTGGTGGTGTGACCACGGGCAGCAAGGGTTCAGCTGGAGTTCAGGGCAGATGCTGCCAGGAGTTGACGCTGCAGGAAAGGAAAATTGCTTCTGGATTCACCTTCCCTCCCGGCCGCCCCCCTGGGACCGTCAGGGGGAAGCTCTGCCGTGGCACAGGGTGACGATGTCCGTGGGGAAGCCAGCTTCCAGCAGGATGCCCCGCTCCCGGTTACAGTCCAGCTCCTGGATGAAGCCGTACCAATAGATGACCAGGCCTGGCCCGAATCTGCAAAACAGAGAGAAAAATACACATGGGTAGCATCAACACTGTTCTAGAACAGTGATCTGTGAAGCACTGGTAAGATGATTGAACGGCGTTACTGCACAATGTTTTTATTTTAGTTGCTATAATTATGACCGAAAGTAGCTGAACTTATACCAAAGAGCTAACTTAAGACAACTATTCATTACCACCTGGAGGGAAATTTATCACCTTTCTTTCAAGGAACCTGAAGTATGTCAGATATATGCACAACCCTAAGGACCTTTCAGGAGGATGCTATGAGCCTGGGTTGATGTGACTACTGGGCTGATGGATAAAAGCAGAGTTGAAACAGTTTAAAAATTAAGCTTCTGCTATTTTCCTAAAATTTTTTTTCTTTATTGAATTTTAGAGAGAGGAAGGGAGAGGGAGAGAGAGATAGAAACATCGATGAGAGAGAACATCAAGTGGCTGCCTCCAGCATGCCCCCCACTGGGGATCGGGCCCACGACCCGGGCATGTGCCCTGAGCGGGAATTGAACTGGGGACCTCGTGGTGCATGGGTCACCGCTCAACCACGGAGCCACACCGGCCAGGCAATTTTTGCTATTTTCAACTGAGGAAAAAGAATAATTAAAAAAATAGAAATAATTTTAAAAATGGAACAGCTCAAGGTCCTCTTCTGGCTATAATGTTCTATCCACACATCAATAGGGCCAAAAGTTCCTTCTGTCATCTTTTCTTTTCAGTCTTTAAAAAAAACAATCCAGCCCTGGCCAGTGTGGCTCAGTTGGTTGGACATCTCCCATGCACCAAAAGGTTGCCGGTTCGATTCCCAGTCAGGACACACGCCCAGGTTGTGGGCTTGATCCCCAGTGGGGGGCATGCTGGAGGCGGCCAATGATGTATTGCTCTCACATCGATGTTTCTCATTCTCCCTTCCTCTCTCTCTAAAAAAAATCAATTTTATATATATATTTTATTTTTTAAATTTTATTTTAATTTTCACTTCTATGCTGTCAGTAGTTTTTCAAAAAATAAAAAATTCAGGAAAAAAAATCCATAGGACAACGGGGATCCCTCATAGAGGCCGTCTCTGTGACCCTCCGTCCTCTGTTACCACCTCTCTCAGTGACATTTGGCTGTAGGAGTAACGGCGCCTCGACTTGTGACACAGTACTGAGAGAGGCAGGCTTACATCCTCAGTGTTTCCAACTCATGCCTCCGAATCATCTCGAATTCGGTTCGCGGCAGGCTCAGGAAGTAGCCCTATGGACTGCTTCGCCCGTCAGGAAGTCCAGACCTCCAGGCTGGGTTCATAAAGATGTAATCACTATCAATCACCGAGCACACAGAGATGTTTTGCACATCAGTTTCACGTTTTTCCTACTGAAGGTACTTAATTAAAGGGCAGCCTTACTTTCGGTGTCGTGTTGCAGGAATTTTACAGTGAAATCATAAATTATGAATGCCGGGTTAGTAAAAGGATGTCTAAAAACAGAACTGCTCTCTGTACTCTGACATTACGGCAGGCTGCACCACGCTAGGCCAACAAGCCTTTTCCTCCCGTGATTTATCATTCGCGGTGGCGTTCTTGCCAAAACTAACAGTACAGGATGGGCTGCGAGACACTGTGTGCACAGAACAGGTTCAGCTGGGTGTCAGGGAGCGGTTTCTTCGGGGAGTCACAGCAGTGGGGTAGCCAAGTTGGAGGCAAGATTAATGAAAACTTTCTGCATCCCGTCCACGCAAGGACAGAAGCATGCGGTGGCCACTCGTCAGCTGAACTTGTTCTCGGGGACACAGGAGCCGTGTGTGGGTGAGCCGCCTTGGAGCACCAGCCCGGCGACCTTGACCTGAATTCAGGGCTGGCTGCTCTCTTCTTCCCCAGCATGTCCAGGAAGCTGCCTTTGCGGTCAGAGGGCCGGGCTGCCCGGGCACGGGCTGTGTGGGCTCCAGCGCACGCGCACACGGGGTGACGCTCACACCTGGATGGGCACTCGCGTCTGTTTAACCAAGGGTTGCTTAGTAACTTTTAATCACAAACATCTGTCTGCAACGGGAACATAGACTATTTGGTATCTTTATTTTACAAGCTCCGTGCTTGTTATCAAATGATCTCAGATCTGTCAAAACAAGTCTGGGGACAGCAGAAAGACCTGAGATTCTCAGGACCAGATCCGAGAAGCCTCACACCTTCCCATCAACAAAGCAGCCCCGAGTCACAGCCTCGGCACACCTGACATCAAGCCCGGAACATCCTTCCGTCGCGTTATGCAGCCATTCTGGAGACCATGATGGTCTTTAGAAAGGCACTGATATTTTTTACAAAGGGAGAAAAAATATGTGATCTAAACAGTCACGGGAAAGAACAAAGAAATATATGGGGGTCATAAACAACAAGCCCAGTGTTTTAAAGATTTAATAAAACAAAAACACACATTACCAGCACTCGGAGAGCAAGAGCAGCCTGTACTTCGGCTGAGCAGCTAAATCATAAGCCAAAGGACATGAAGCATGACATCTCTTTACACAAATGGCATTTTCTAGGCGGGAAAGCCAGGCTGGGGACACCTCAATGACCAAGAAAATGGACTCGTTCCCCTTGTGAGGCAACAGATGAAATCTGCAACTCAAAAAGGTTTTTGCAAGATTGCGAGTCTGATCGTGTCGTGGTGCGGTTCGCTGCCAGGACCCCCGGAAGGCAGTGACATGGGTCTGTGACCAGGGGCTCAGATGCAGCTCTACCATGTGTCCAAGTGTGTGTTTCTCAGCTTTTGGATGGAATGAGATTAACTTAGCTGCTACTAGCTCTCTCATGCGGCCCATTACACCCTTTGTAAATGGAGATTGGTAGATGGAGGCTTTCAAATGACGTGATCTTTGGGTGAGGAAAACGAACAGGAATTTTAGAGGGTAACAAGCCCGGACATTTAGTGACAGAATGGGATCTGGCCTCGTTCCCGATACCTACTCGAGTGCATTTCTGAGCTTCCCCCAACTCGCGATCCAGAGCTTATCAGATGCTGGCCAGATAACCTTTCAGCGACTTCACCGTTTATGAAGAGGCTGACCGTATTAAGAAACTTTACATAATTAATTCCTCGGTTACCTGAACTAACAGACGGGAACACTTGGGTTGACAACTGGAAACACCAAGCAAGCCCACTCGAGTGTTTTCTTCTGAAAAGGTATAAAACAGAGAGAAAACAGGACCTATGAAATTTGTATGCAGGCCCGGTACATGGTTGCGAGTGGAGTGGTTTCCCCTTTCGGATGCCTGTCCCCATTTCTGGTGGCACCAGGGGACCCGAATGAGATCACTGGGAAGGCAAACATAACCTTTGCGACCAATAAAAATCAAAGAGACTGTTAACGGCGTTTAAAGGAAAACAGAGTGCCTGGGTCCGAGGGAATGTGCAGAGCAGAAGGCCGGCCTGCTCCTGGGCCTGCAGCCTCCCCGCAGCCCGGGGACATGCAGTAATGGGACGAGTGCGGGTATCTGAACTGGCTCTGTAAACACATTGCGAGGCTAACTATAGCTTTAATGTTGCTACACTCATGGTTAAGTAATAAGATCAAAGACTCCGAATGGATTTTACAAACTCCTGTGGAGCAGACACTGGAATGTGAGTGACTTCTGAACCAGTCATTTTGCCTGCAAATAAAACGCGACCAAATTAGCAAAAACAACAAATGCCTCTCGAAAACAATGGGAGGTGAAAGTCAAGAGCCATGACAGACCTCGCGGGTATGAAAGATGAAGTTCTACATCAGTAACAACAACCTTATAAATGTGTCTGTGCTGCTCGCTCTGGCTTCCTTTCACTGCGGAGTATTTACAGGAACTAACAGGAGGCTTCGGGAGGAAAGCTGGGTACCCCTTGTGGCTTTTGTGCACATCTGCCGCCCAGAGATTATCTCTCTGCTACCCGGTGACCCTGCTGGGACAAGCTGCCTTCAAATCAGTGACCTTTCTGTGACTGGATCTATGAAATCAAGGCTGGGCTTCCATCAATTTAAAAAAATGGAGCCAACACATCAACAAGGGGAGTTTTCACACCAAATCCTACATATCCGCCTTCTCTTGAGAAAGGACTTGATAAGGCGACAATCAGCTGGAGCTGAGAAACCCCCTTCAGCCATGACCTGTGTTCTCAGGTCTGCCACCGTCTCCACCACGTTCTGTCGCCTCCCGATGCAGAGGCTCGGTGCCATGCGTCGACATGCCGGCACTATAGATGCCCTTGAACTGGAGAGACCCACTTCTCCATTCTCACATCTCTGTCAAATTTGGGAAAGCAAAGACAGCCTCAGAGGGTTTCGTGTTTCAAGAAAGACATGGAAGAGAACACATTTCTTTTATGTCCTGCCCACGCCGCTCATGTGTGTTGCCCACCTGTGCCCTGTGGGCATTTGAGTCGCGGCCCCTGCCTTGAGATCTAAGTCAGAGGTTCCCAAACTTGGGCCAGAGACCCCTCAGTGGTTGTGAAGAGACTGCAGGACCTCTTTATGCACACAGAGCACCATCCTCAGAAACAAATACATATATCTTGTCCTCTTTCAGAAAAGTAGATGACAAAACAGGATTCACCGTAGCTTTCGGTCCGTATCATTGTCTCAGTAGATGGAATCTAAAAGCACAGCTATACTCGCCCGGGGACCAGGGCAGTTAGCAAAACCTCTT
The DNA here is from genome assembly GCA_030848825.1 of Tadarida brasiliensis. Taxonomy (NCBI): domain Eukaryota; kingdom Metazoa; phylum Chordata; class Mammalia; order Chiroptera; family Molossidae; genus Tadarida; species Tadarida brasiliensis. The sequence continues at coordinate 172,269,072 of CM061257.1, read as the reverse complement.
TCTGTGTGTTGCAAAGATTTTCAACTTTGGCAGGTTTGGGGGGCACTTCTAACTGGTCTGATCTCCTTTTCTGGATGAACGTGTTACATGCAGGTGAACAGAACCTGCGAAGGAGATTCTGTGACACGGGTGCTATGAAAGGTGTGTGAAAATACTTCGCAAAATTGTAACTAACCTGTCCCCGCACATAAGGTCCACCTTCACAGTAAAAAATGAGCTGGAAGGGAAGACAGCTCCTGCACCAGATCCCACCGAGAACTCGCGCGGCTGAGAGCAGCTACACTGGCAGCAGCGGTAATGAGACCCACAGTGGTGGGCGGGGGTTCTGGGCTGCAGCCCAGAGCTGCAGAGATAGACTGTGGTGGGCTGACTCCTAAGATGACCCCTGCCTCCTGGGACTCACGCCCTTGTTTAATCCCCTCCCGCTGAGTGGGCTGGATCTAGTGACTTTCTTCTACAGAAACATACAGCAAAAGTGATAGGCTGCCACGGTGACTAGGTTACAAAGACGGTGACTTCCACTTCACTATCAGACACACTCTTGCCTTCCTGACTTTCGTATTTTGATGCAAACTGCCACGAGAGGCCCACGTGGCGAGGAGCTGACGGTGGCCTGTGGTCCACAGCCAGCGAGGAGCTGGGTCCCTCAGCCCAGCAGCTCACGAGGAACTGAGTCCTACCAACAGCCTGCGTGAGCCTGAGAGTGGAACTCTCCTCCGTCCAACCTTCAGCTGCGACCACACGCCCTGGGCCAGAATCTTGGATGCAGCCGCGAGAGGCAGTGCAGAGAAGATCCGGCTAAGCTACGCCCATATTCCCGGCAGACAGAAAAAGTGAGATAACAAATGTGTGCACTTTTTTTTTTTTTTTTTATCCTCACCCGAGGACATTTTTTCATTTTCTGTTCAGATAGAGTGGGAGGGAGAGAGAGAGAGAGAAACATCGACGTGAAAGGGACACATCGAGTGGCTGCCACCCGCATGACCAACCAGGGCCGGGGACAAACTGCAACCGAGGTACATGCCCTTAGCGGGAACCGAACCCGGGTCTCTCTGGACCGCAGGCCAACGCTCTAACCGCTGAGCCAAACCGGCCAGGGCTGTGTGCACTTTTAAGTCATTAGTTTTTGGGGTCATATGTTATATGGCAATAGAGAACTAACACAGATAGAGCAGACTTGATTAATCAAATACCATCCTTGAATGTATGCAGTGTGAAGAGTCCCGGTGGCTAGATTGGCTTTTTTTTTTTTTTTTCAGTTATAGCTGCACCCAGAATTTACAGCAGAAGGGGTGACTGAATGAGATGACTACTAAGTAGCCACTCTTCATGAAGGCGAACCAGCTCCGAAACAAGTCTGTGCTTTTGCACGAACAGAGCTTCTTGGCTTCTAACTTAGACTACACGCCAACGCCCCTCCCCGCTGCCTACGGAGGACACGGGGGTTACCTAAAAATGCAAGGAAGTCACATACAGAATGAGGAATCCTGACTGCTTTCTCTAGTGCTGTGGTTTTGTTACGAAATTTGGTTATTGGGCTTTTGAACGTGCAGATTTGAAGGGGTGAAGACGGGGTGTGGGATGCTGGTTGGGGCAGAACGCTTTGCCAGCGAAGGGCGCTGACAGCCAGGAGGAGGCACTGAAACCCCCGTCGTGGCTGTCTGGGGCTGGGGCTCAGGGACTCACAATGGCCACAGGTGCCGAGGGCAGTCCGGGAAGGACAGATGCAGCTTACGCTCTGTTCAGTTGAGAAGGGCAGTGCAATCCGTAATATATTTTTAAAGGATTGTCACCAAGAATGTCTTAAAAATGGTACTTCAGTAAGTAAATTCTTAGCTTTCCAGAAACATGTAGCTATCCTCAGACAGTCTCTGAGGATGTCAGATTGTACATGTTGGACAGAATACGGGATAAGTTAGAAATCATGTCTCTCAGTCCAAGGCTTTCTATAACTGTCTGAGAAACTCAGAGGGACAGATCGGAATTTCGGGCCTCCAAATTCAGGGAGGACTTCCTTTTTCTTTCTTAACTATAAAAAATACTCCCCCCCACCCCCAGCCCTGGCCAGTTGGACCGTCGGCCTGTGGACCGGAGAATCCTGGGTTCGACCCCCGCTAGGGGCACGTACCCCCCCCCCAAAAAAATACTCCCCCTTCCTTGCCATGCCTCTACACTAGCCTGTAAGACAGGCCTTACTTGGATGATATTTTCACTTAACTTCCTGTTAAGACCTTTCCTTGAGGCACCTTCCTCAGACAGTGCTGGAATGAAAGCTGGAGAAGCAGGGGTGTAGATGTCCAATCACAGTGCGGACACCCTTCTGTTACATTAGTCCCCATAACCAACCCCCGGTTGGTTTCCTGAGACCCATTTAGCTTCTTTGTCTCCACAGATTTCAGAAGGCCCTTGATCAGGCATTATGTCTTATAAAGATGCTGTCTACACACGTAGAAAATGACTTCAGTAACCTACAGCACACTTACATGACAGGCAATGGTTCAAGCACTTTTCCATGGGGGGACTCATCGGAACGTCGCAAGCACTCTATGAGGGGGCACTATGATCATCCCTGTTTTACAGGTGAAAAAACTGAGGCACAAAAAGGGACAGGCTTTGAACCCAAGCAGTCTGGCTCCAGGGCTTGTGCTTATAACCATTACACTACTCTGTCTGTCATTACGCCTTGTATTTACGCAGCAATTTATAGCAGTCACTCGACTTTGAAACACGTTGACCGCACCTGGAAAAGAGAGCAGCAGGGGCCCAGAAGCCAGGCGACTAATCAGAAGACCAGTGTATGAGCTGGGATCCACCTGTCTACGGGGAATAGTGTTTCGGGGACACGGCCAAGAGTTACACACTAAAGAGCTAATCCAGCCGCTTATGTAGATCAGGTGTCGCCACGTTTAGGGACTGTACGAGAAGGCAACGTATCATTCAGGTAAAAGAACTGAGCATCGTAGTCTCTGCGTCAAGCTCAGAGAAGAGAAACGTGTCCCGCTACGAGAGGATCCAGAAGTTATGGAACATAACATAAACACGAGGGGAGAGGAGTAAATGCAGAACGGTCCCACGGCCTGTGCACGTGAATGGACGCGAGCAGCTGGAAGAAGCTGTGGCGAAAACGGGGCGAAGCGACGGGCTAAGCGAGCGTGTCAGGTGGAACCAGAAAAGAAGGCTCAGACTTGCCAAACAGGGCTGACACCGCGAACCCAAAGGCCCATTTTTGCTCCTAAAATACCTCTAGTATAAAGACGTAGCTTGTTTGTGGCATTAATTTGACTTATCTATGTATTCAGCTATGAGAAAAACCACTACTTTAAAAGCAAATCAGTATGATTTTATATCTCTTTTGGTAATATAGTATGCAGGTGAAGGGTGGTGGGATTCATATACTATTATACAATTTGCTTCTCCACATAGAATAAGGGAAATTCATGAAATTGATAAAATACTTCTCAATGAGCTGAATTACATAAAAAAGGATCCTCAATCTACCAGGATTCTACAATATTAACCTGGATCAAGTCAACAAGATGCACTGCAATTGAACTGACAAGAGGACTAGGGGATAATTTGATGATTTTACTCGTTTCTTATTCACAAGAGCCTTCATCAAACAATTAAACAATCATAGTTATAGTGACTCAAATCTTTGTTTCTAATAAAAACTACTTCAAATTCACAGGCAAATAGAAAGCTTGTTTTCCTAAACAGGAATAGCATATATGTGTGTGTGTGTGTGTGTGTGTGTGTATTTTAAATTTTTTTATTCTTTTTTTCTTTTTCACTTTGAGTTGCTGTGGGGTCTGGGATATCTTCTGAAGATGTGTAGACATGTGGCTGTGGGAAGTCAATTGTTTCGCCATCAAAGACTTGCATGTGGTTTTTATGAAGAATGCCTTCTCAAACACCGAGTTCAGGACGAGGGAGAAATAGAAAACATCTTGTAATTGTTTTAAAATAAACTCTCACGCTGTTTATTTAGTTTTAATCTGCATGTTGTGGATTGGCTATGCACTTGTTAATCACTGTTGCATGTATCTCCAGACAGAGTTGTAAATAACTTCTCAGTCCACGTGAAATATGCCTGTACATGTTTATGTGCAGAGTACGTGTATTTACGCCTGTGTGTAAATATGTGTACAACAATAATAGATGAGTGATCATGTAATACAGCGTTGTAAGGGTCTGGCACTATGGTCAATTTAACATGCAATGCAAATATTCTTTTTATTTCGTCGTATCTAGAAATAAGATAAAACGATAACTTGGTTGTTTTATTGACTTTCTTTTCTTGGCAGGTCTGTGGTCACAGATTAAAAGGACTCAACGAAGAGAACCCCAGTTATGAGTATTCTCACTCAATTCACGGATCTTCACTATTAAAAATGCAGCTCTCCTTTTAACATCAACTCACTGTGTATCATTTTTAAAATAAAAAAAGGAAAATGTATTATAAATTCTGATTCACTTCAGGCCTGAATGCCACATAGAAAGCAAACAGAAAATACATTATTTTGAAGAAGGCTTAAAATGTATATAAAGACACAACTACAACCACCTGAAATTCTTCCTGGTGTTTATGTAACTTGGCATTTTCAGGTCTACATTCAATTGCGTGGAAAAGTGCTGAATTTTCACTTCACTTTGTCCTGTGTTGGATATACTGGATGCCATACTTCCAGTCTTCCTAGCTTATCGTACATCTCTCAGAAGAGAAACACTGAGATGGGTGGAATAGAAAACAGGTGAAAGCTTTTTAATCTGTTGCTTTAATATCTGTTTCCTCGGAGAAATGCTTACTCCGGGCAGTGGGTCAGCCCCTCTGCTTCCACCTGTTAAGAATGAACACACAAGCCTGTGCACCCACCCTGCAGGACGTACAAGTCACCACAGAGAGGCTCCTCCCCTCCTGAAGTCGCTTACAACTCAAAGTCTAATAACTAGGAACACGTCTATTCACATCCCAAGTGTGAAATATAAGTAATTAATTGAACAAACAAAATGCCAGAAGGTTCACAGCAAAAGAACAATTAGAGCAATGACATGATGTTCTAGAAGTCTTCCTAGACACGGTGGGTTCTCAGCTAAGTTGCATTTATTCCTATAATAGCCCTCTTAATTTTCTCCGTCGGATGTTCATTTTTTGAGGGGAAGATAAAGAGTGGGATGGGGGGGTGCCGAAAGAACGGAGGGATGGTGGATCAGAAGCACGCCGAGATGATTTCGTTGTGAAACTGGAGGATGAGCTTGAGTGAGAGAGCCCTGGTTTTTGTTCCAAATAAGGATGTAGCGAGCGGACAGCACCCATCCCCAAGTGGGAAGAAGAAATACCAAGTTCAGTAAAATAAACGGAAACCCTAAAAGTCATACGGTACCCGAGGCCATGTTTACTTTGAAAACATTTGGGTACTAAGATGAGAGAACACCTCGGGCAGACCTTGGGTGCAAATCCTATCCACCTGCCTAGAATTTATACTCCAGCCTTCTTCCCAAAGTTGGGGCAGTTTGCAAAATTGGTCGTGTGAATTATTATGTCTTCTCAGTTATTTCCCCAGGGAAACATGCCAAAGGCAAACCCATCATTTCAGCTGCTTTAGTGTTTGATGGCAGAGAATTTATAATTGACATGACGACCATAATGGACAGTATTGTTGGCGAAGCCTGGGCAGACATACCACAGTCCACTCGGGCTCACCAGTTTGTCCACTGTAGACTCGTTCGGATAAATTTGGGGGTTATTCCTGAACTTTTCATCTCCAACATTCTGAATACTAGAAATTAGAAATGCTTTAGAACACAGAAAATATTTTATTACATAAATATTGCTTAGACCAACTTTTCTTTTTTTTTTTTAACATGGTCTTTTATGATTAGGTAGAGAGAGAATGGGTCTCTTTTTCCTTGGCTCAGTTCTCAAAAGAGCACAGGGTAACCCAGAGTTCAGTGAGACGTTTATCTCAAGGCACAAAGAGATTTATGGGTTCTAGATAGATACATAAATGTCTGCTTAAAATAAAAAAAATTATTGGAATTTTCATCCTTGGCAAAGTCAAATAACGAAAGGATTAAGGCTGATACATGTTTGCCCTATAAATCTATCATTAACCAACTGTGACACAATGCTTCAGGTATGTCAGATCCCAACTTGCTCTAAGTGGGTAGTTAAAATTTTCTCTTACTCACAATAAATATTTCACGATAAAGAAAATCTCTTTGGCTAAGCAACATGGTCCTCAAAAGCAAATCTCTTAATTTTACAGATCTGTGAGGGCAAATGCTAGAAAGGGGGGAAACATTAGAAACTGAACCATCAAGATCATTTGAAAAAATGCCCAGGTAGCAGAAAACAGTAAAACAGATACGGTCCTTAGAAAAAAGAAGATATGGATGATCTGGCCTTACACTTCTAGAGAGGAAGCCGCCTGGGGGCAGCTTGCATTTCGGGGCAGATGTACGGACACGGGGAGCCCGCCCCTGCAGACACAGCCCCGCCGTGGGAGAAGCAGCAAGGCTAACGTGCATTTGGAAAAAAGTCTTTTGCTGACAACTGTCGACCACATAGGCAAGGAAATTCTTTTTTTTAAAAATATTTTTTAAATGAATTTTTTGGAGACAGAGGAAGGGAGAGATGGAAACATCCATGTGAGAGAGAAACACGGATCGACTGCCTCCTGCACACCCCTCACTGGGGATCGAGCCTGCAACCCGGGCATGTGCCCTGCCTGGGAATCGAACCGGGACCTCTCAGTCCATGGGATGATGCTCTATCCACTGAGCCACACCGGCTGGGTGGAAATTTATTTTTTAATGTGATGAGACGAGCCTTAAAAATATGCCCAAGTGACATGCTCTGAGAGCTAGTCCCACACACTCTGCATTTGGAATTTACACTTTCCAGGTTATTCCAGGGAAGGTGAGGTTTCAGTTTAGAACCTGGTAGAGCATACAAGAGCTGTTCCCTGGAAGGGACACTGCGGGTGGCTGAGGGGTGACTGTCAGGTGGTCCGGACTGACTGCGAAGAAGAAAAACGAAGCAGTTGGGAGCCAATAGCTGCACACAGGTGGCCCTCACTTCCTGGCAATACAATCAATTTAGGTAGGCTTTTGTTTACAGTAGCTTTTATCTAGAAGATAAGGTTGTAAAAACATCAATCAAAATGAAGTACTACTGTTCCTGGCCATATCTCAGCAGGTTCATCTGTTTTATTTCTTCCTCCCTTTCCAAGTACCTTCAGGTGTTTAAGATGAGTGAGGAGATATCAGACTATTAAAGTGAACTGTGTTTGTGTATGACACACGGATTTGCACTCGCTGAACCACAAATACCATCCCCACGGTGCTTACATCATTCCCAGGTTCATCGCTTTAATTTTCAATAACATATACGCTTCCAAACGATCTTTGTGTCATTTTCAATAATGCCCCTTTAAGAACACGAGAGTCTGGTGCCGCCTATCTGTCGGTGCACAGCTCTCAGTTTATTTACACCTTGCCTCTCCCCGGAGGGGTGTGTACAGTGAGAGCAAAACATAAATAGGAAATTGAGCTCAGGAGAAGAAATATGCAAATTTTCTTATTTTACTGTTAAACCGAACTTTGAAGGACAACTGTATCGTTACAGAACTTTAAATTTAAGTCCAAACACATCCTACCCGATTTCGCGTTGAAAGGCATTACTGGGTAGCTGCTGATGTGTACGATGAAGCTCTGAGCTGGGAGTTTTCCCAGTGAGGAGGGAGTGAGAAGGCGGCCTGGGCCCCTCGGGAGGACAGTGACCGGCAGGGCAGTGATGTGGGCAGAACACAGCTGAGGGCCATCGGCAGACAGCTCAGCTGGTGGCCACAGGGCCAGCAGGTCACCCCGGCCTAGATCTGGGTTGTGCTGAGGGTCCACGTGGTGGAAAATATCTGCCATCTTCAGAGTTTGAGTCATTCTTCAGTTCTGGGCTTTGTGACTAATTCTTCTGGTTGAGTCCCTTCTAACTACAATGAGTAAGGCATTCTGTCTAGTCAGTGAGGCCCTGCAGGGAACCCATTTCAGACCCCATCTCCGAGACTCAAAGGATACTTGACTTTCCTCCAGGTTTATTTATCTGCCTGGCGCGGCCCCAGCCTTTGGAACCGGTGGAAGGTGCAGACGGATGACTCTTTCTGAGTCAAGTCTTATCACTGATACGAACAGCACAACCCTAATCGTAACGGCAGCTAGTGCTTCCGTGACGTGCCAGCTGCTCTTCTGAGCTCTTTACCTGCATTATTTCATTGAAAACAAGAGCCCCAGGAGTCGCTAACATTAATACCTTGTTTTAAATGGGAGAACACTGTTATAAAGCTGTGCTCAACTGATCGTGACAATGACGACGACGAAGAGAACGACCCCTGCACGCGATGCCCCCGCGCAGACGCTATTCCGTCCGATACACGCGTGAACCCGGGAGGCAGCCAGTGTGACTGGTGCCGGCTCACAGGTGAGAAAACAGATGTGGAGAGGGGAGGTAGCTTGCTCTCGCCAGAAGAAAAAGCTTGAGAGTAGCCGATGCCGACCCATGGCCTTCGAGAGCGGAGCTCCCTCTCAGCAGCCGGGCCACCCTGCCTTGTGTGCTCGGACGCCTCCAAATACTCTGTCAAACCCTAACACATCTCTCCCCCGTCCTCCTGTCCCAGTCTCAAGGTGAGGTGCCTGTACGTCTGGTGCCAGCACAGATGCTTCGTTTCACTGAAGGACTCTTCCATGCGGGGCAAGTCCTTCCCCCTCTGTGAAACGGAGGCTGGAAGACATCTTTAACGTACCTTCGATTTCCACTTAGTTCTCCACCTGTAAAGCAGGCACGACAGTACTTGTATCCTGGAGTTCAAGGTGGATTTGAGGATAAGTGAGCATAATTTGTATATATTCATTGGTGCCCCATTACAAAAATTCTGCCCTATAATGGAATCGAATAAGAAACCTCCCCAATCTCCCCTCCCACCCTGGACACATGGACGGGCAGATCTTTGTCCAGAGGTCTGGTAAAAAACCCACCAGAGAAAGTAAAACCTGGATCAGTGGAGTCCTTACCAAGGCAGTCCTTTATCCAGATGTTCTCAGGGAGAAAAGATGACGGAAGGAGCAGTACGAAGAGGGAATAAACAGAGTCAAAGCCTTTCCTACACTGATACCCGGACGAGAGGCCTCTCTGAGCCAGAAGCCTGAATTTCACTCATGCATTCTGTCTTTCAGAAGCAAAGCTGAGCAGCTTCATGAGACCAGGAGAAACTCTCCTTTAAGAGACTCCACAGAAAACGCTGCTGATGTCGACAATTTAAGATGTATTTAAGTACAGGGTCCAGTTGTTAATGACACGACACCGCTGGGCCCGTTCCCACATCCAGGCCCCGGGAGACACGGCAGAGAGCCGCACACACACGTCTCGGGGCAGGGTCTCGAGAGCTCCGTGTCCCATCCACCCCAAACACACGCCTGCTGGGCCAGCAGCGCCTGGAAGGTCTCCCCAGGTTGCAGAGTTCACCTCTGTAATAAGTGATGCCAATCTGAACAAGAGAACGTCAAAGGAACAACCGTGAGCATTCTGAAGTCATAGTGAAAGACTCCGGAAAGAAGACGAAGGCAGCTTCTGACTTAGAGAGCGAATGCTGGCCGCAGCTGGGGGCTGCCCGGGCAAAGCGGGCGCGGGGGCTGTGGCATGGGGCCGGCCTGCCAGGCAGACGCCTCACACAATGGGCCTTTAGAAAGCCAGCTGGCACCGATTTCTAAAGGTGGCCAAACCCTTTGTTTCCTTGGGGGCTCACCAAGATGTTTTCTTAGACAACTGCCGGAAAGAAACAGGAGACGGAGGACAGACAGACTTCTTTTTTTCTGTGTTTCAAAGTAATAGTTGGAGCAGGCTGTGTGAGAGTGGAAACCGGCAGGGCTGGCTTCAAAGGCCGGGCCCGCCCAGGCCACTCGCTTCTGTTCTCCAGCTGACGGGCGGAACGCTCCAGTCCTTCACACACGTTCACACATGGGATAGGAATACATCTGACCCTCGAAAATCACCTTATTTCGACTTGACAAATGAGGAAACTGAGGCTCTGAGAGGCCAAGTGACTTGTTGAAGATCAGAGGGAGCCACCCACAGAGCCTCAGGAGCCCCCTCCGGCCTCCCCAGGCGGAGCGCTCGTCCCCCTGCAAAGCTAGCTCCTTCCCGTCTGCGGAACACGGAGCACACCTCCTGTCTTCCCGAAAAGGATGCGTACTCTGGGGATGCCGAGGGGATGAGGGCACAGTCCCTGCAGCCCAGGGCTCTCAGCAGGAAGGCAGACAAGCAGGTGGGAAGGCAGTATTCAGGAGACAATGTCGTAAGGGGCTGTGCTGAAGGCCCTGTGGGGGCCAGAGAAGGACAAGAAAGGCCCTGCACTGAGAGGTGAGGCGACCTTGGAGTGAGCCCTGCCGTCAAGGTTCACTGAGTGGGTAGGACAGGGAAGGTGCTTCAGGTGGAGGGAGATGCCCACGTAGACAGGGCGATGAGAAAAGCCTGTGGGCTCTGGGGCAGCGCAGAAGAGGTCAGAATAAGATCGTGGGCATGGCCGCAGCTCCATCAGGAGAAGCGCGGCGGGAGTAGGGCGACGGGGGGCTGGGGGCGCTGGCAGCGACTCCGGGCTGTGAGGGCCGGGATGCTGCAAGGGAAGATCCCCTCCTGGCAACCCCAGGTGGAGGGCACGCCAGCTCCGCCCCACGCTGATCCTGTCTTGAAACCTGTATACCCCGGGCCGTGTTTCTCTGCGGCATCTGTCAGCTAAATATTTACTTTGCGCAGGGCCAAAGCATCTACTATGGTGCGATATTTGGGGATAAACACATTAAACAGAAGTATACATTAAAAACAAATCCTCCCCCCTCACCATTTCTACTCCATAGAGAAAAAACAAAACAAAACTGCTATTCAAAAAAAAAAAAAAAAAAGTGAAACAACCTGAAAACCACCCCGAGGGCTCAGCTTTCCGGAGTTGTTGGGACGGAGTGTGTGTAGGTAAACAGTCACAGCCCCGCTCCACGGGGTCCCTCCAATTTGTATTCTTTGAGAAGTCTGCGGGCAGGAGGTGACTGGCCAACAGTTTCCTCCGTGAGTTACACAGCAGCCTTATTTAACTGAACAGGAGTCATTAGTTACATTTTATGAAGATAAGGACTTCCAGGAGTGAGTTGCCTTCTGATTGTTTTTTGATTAAAAGCAAGACAAGGGAGAGTGGCGTTGAACCTGGGTTTAACTTTACAAACCGTGGCTCTCAGCTGGCCCACCACGCAGGCCACTGGGGCTGGGGCTGTGGTTTGATCCCACCGAGCTGAAAGCCGTCTGTCAGCGTGGGGAGGAGTTACAGAGGTTATTTTAAACATTTGGTTCAGCCTGTGACCGTCTTCTTTTAGAGGCGTTCCTGGCTGCAAACAGCCTCATCCTGGGTGACATCAGACAAGCTCTTGAATGAGGTTAGACTGAGGTCCCTGCAGTCGGAGAGCTGGTCCATCCATGTTGCTATTAACTAATGAATAGGTGTTTATTTTTAGGGCTTGAGCTAACAGGCCATGCGAAGGCCAATGCAAGATGATATCTGAAGTAATCTGTGAGTGCCTCATGCTGGCAAAAGACCTTACTTTTTGTGCAGTGGTTGATGTAACTGAAGTCCTTGTCAGACTAGTAACATTTAATGTCAAAGACAGAGAAAACTCCACCCCACTCCATTATTAAAAGAGCCATTGCAACAACAGATCCATTATCACTATTTAAAGAAACATTTGTTGGAGGAAACGGGTTATGGCAACTGGCTGAGTCCAAACTCTCATTAACACTAGATATTAAGTAACCAAAATTCCTAATATTAGGTCCAATGTCTTGCATAAACAATGACTAGGTTTGCTATTTATTTTTTAATGAGCTCTTTATGACTCTGCAGATATATGATAGTTTAAAGCCTATTTAAATGTATGAAAGTTACTTTTATTTATGAGATTTATGATTCTAAAGAATTCAGAAGCCAAATGGCAAAACAAACTAGACTCACTGTCAAACTCTAAGTTGAAAAGATGTCACAATGACATTTTTATTTGTATTTATTTAATGTTTACCTTCTCTACAAAGAGCATGTTCCACAAAAGCAGTATCCTGTCTGCTTTACCAGCACCTGGCTTTCAGCGGTGTATGGCACAAGGCAGACGCTGAAAAATATCTGTCGAATACATGAAGGACAGGTAGAAAAGTTACGTGGAGTATCACTGCACAGCTATTTTGCTCGGGTCTGGTTTAAATCTTGAACCTAAGGGCGTACATAGGATGAACTGAATAGTTAGAAAAACAGTGCTGTTTGCTTTCCTCAATCATTTGTCTTTGTTTACTTGATGACCTTCCTGGTACTTCCCCGAGCAGGAGAGTCGTGGGTGTTGACTGGCATGGTCACGGGAAAGTTAAAGTTACTGTTTTCACACATATTTTTTTTCTTAGGAAGTTTGCTGGACTATATATATATAATTTTCACCCGAGGATATGTTTTTTAAAAATTGATTTTAGAGGAAAGGGGGGAAGACAGAGAGAGAGAGAGAAAGAGAGAGAGAGAGAGAGAGAGAGAGAGAGAGAGAGAGAGAGAGAGAGAAACATCGATCTGTTGCCTCCCATATGTGCCCCGAACGGGAATCGAACCCACAACCTTTTGGTGCATGGGATGATGCTCCAGCCAGCTGAGCTGCCTGGCCAAGTTGTTGGAATATTTTTACAGGAAAATGGACCCAGGACTTTTCCCTTTGTTTCGATCTGTGACCTGAGCCTTGCGGCATGTAATATTACAACACCAAGTACCTTCCTTACCTTCTTTTAGGTTAAAACAAACTGACTTCTAGCCATTCAGCTGAATGGTAACAACTCTGGGAAAGATGTATTTACTTTAGGACTGGGAAAGACTGCTGGCAACAGTTCTGATCCCCTGTTGTAGTCTGTGCTTGAGGCTGAAGAGCAAGGTGCTATGTTATTTAGATTTCATAAAAGACACTGGAGACCTCAACAGACCAAAAGTCCAGTCTATAAAGTTGTTACGTCCGCAATCAAATAAGCTAGGCTCCTACGGGGACACACAGGGCAATTTACCACACAATTTCCACAGGGAAGCAACCCTTGTGCCTTCTGTCTGTTTTCATGATACAGCCAACACAGATCAATCACACAGAGCTCTGGACACATCTATAACGCCCTTTAGGCTTATTTTTGGACCAAGCATTGGTTTTACGTAAATAGACTACGGTCACCATTTGAAAAGAATTCTTTTATCTCACCCAACATCACACACTGGTTCCTGACTGGATCCGTCCTTAGTAGCCTTAACAGTCCCATGTCACATTTTGCAGACTCTCAACTAAAATACCTTTAGATGGTTAGATACTGCTCCCAAGTTCTTCAGCACAAGATTAGACATTTCAGAAGATGGAAATAAAAACTTTCATGAGGAAGAAGGATATTATGTGTGGGGCATCATTTTAAGAGGAAGCCATTTAGACTCAGTGATATTCAGACTTTGTCTTTTTTTTTTTTTTATCCTCACCCGAGGACATTTTTGCATTTATCTTCAGATAGAGCAGGAAGGAGAGAGGGGGGAAGAGAGAGAGAAACATCGATGTGAGAGACACACATTGACTGGTTGCCACCCACATGACCCCAACTGGGGCCGGGGACAAACTGCAACCAAGGTATGTGCCCTTAGCGGGAACTGAACCCGGGACTCTCTGGTCCGTGGGCCGACACTAACCACTGAGCCAAATCGGCCAGGGCTATATTTATTTATTCTAAAAAGTAACATAATTAACTCAAAAATGGTTTGCAATTTTGGAACCCCTCCATGTGTGTGTGTGTGTGTGTGTGTGCGCGCGCACGTGCGTGGTTGAGATCAGTTTCTTTGGGCAACTGTATATCAATTATCCAAAGTTAAGTGACAGAAATTATCCAAGGCCTTGAGACACTGAGGACAGCCAGTCTAGAGGATACTTCCGCAGCCTCTCCTTTCTTTATATTTCAGGAAATGTGGGAAAAGAAGTATATATATATTTTATTTTACTAATCTAGATAAGGCTGAAACACTAAAGGACCAAAGAGCTAAGCTGCAGAGACACTTTCCTTGTTTTCCAGACATGAGAAAATAGCACCAGTTTACATTTGTATACTGTTTTATGCTTTCGAGAAAATGCTGTTATTTAGGAGGATGAAGTAGTTAGGGAAGCTAAGTTGAGTCCCCAGAGACTCTGCTGACTTCTTACCCAGGAATAAGGGAGAAAACCTGGAAAGTACTGTTGAACGATTTATCCCATAGTCCCCACTACATTTATTCTTTTCTAGTGGAGTAAAAAACAAACAAAAAAATGAGCCCTTATATTTGGCATCTTATTTCATATAGGGAGATCAAAAGACTCATTATTATTATTGAGAGTATTTAAATGCTACAAATTTGATGTAATGGCTAAGCATTATTAAAATGCATTTAAGTAATAATTTTGTTTTGAAACTAATTGAGATGTTACTAGCGATGTGGGCTCTTGGCTCTTGAGTTCGGCAAAGAAAGAATTCAGAGCCAAGAACGCTAGCACAAGAGAAAGATTATTTAGCATGCAAAGTGAAAGTACACTGGAAAATAGACTTGAGTGGGCTACTCAGAGGGCTGCCTTGGCCTTTTAGAAAGAAAGTCACAGAGGCAGAAGTGAGTCAGCTAGGCTGCATGGACTGAGGAAACAAGTTACAGAGGCAAACGAAGGGCCCTTGGAGACAGGTTCAGGGGGTAAGCCCAGGAAAAGCTGCCAGTGCCCCCTGCTCCCCTGGTTGCAAGCCTTGTGGGGACCCTTAGAGCTTAGGAGAAAGAAAGCAAAGATACACACCTGAAGAAAGAAGGTGCAGGTGTGCTCTAGAGAAAGAGTGTGCACTGGGTCCTTTGTCTTAAGGGTTTTTATGTTTGCTAAAGGCAGGAATTTTAGGGGAGTTCTCAGGGGAGGATTTCGATAGAATATTCAACTTTCCAGGTGTGTCATTTAATATGTTGATTCATCAAAACAAGGGTACAAGGTCAGGGCTGTGGTCATTACTGATTGGTCAGCGCCAGGGAAGGGGGTCATTGGTGATTGCATCTGGTCCCACTGTCAGCCATGGCCTCGCTTTATCTGGTACTGCTGCTTTCCTGGGCCTGGAGCTGAAACACACCTGAGGCCTGGATGTTATCTCTAGTTTGACCAAAACTCTGTCTCTGTGGTCAACTGACCTAAGACTTTGTTCCTAAAATTGTTTGATGCGAATCAGAACCTCATTGACCTGAGGGCCTAATGCTTAAGGGAGTGGCTGAGTAAGGGAGAAGGAGGCAGGTGAGTCAGTGTGCTGGGTGAGGCCAGTTTGACTCAGCTATCTGCCTCGGTTTCCCCATTCCACTTCCCAAGGAACTTTCCTGGCTTCTTACTGTCCTGCCTTAGAGGCATTTTACATTCTGATGCCATCACCTCTGATAAGCTGCTTCTCACTTTGTATCCAAAGACATATCTTTATAAAATAGTAATTTTTTCAGACATCCTAAAACATCCAAAGGCAACATAATTTTTTAAAAATCTGTCAGATGTACTAATTAGAGCATTAAAAATTAAAAAAAACAAAAAACAAAAATAAAACCATACCTGAGTTCGAAGTACTTATCTGTTTTTTTAAAAATATTGATTATCATTATATTTCTCTTTAGATGTGAGGCAACATTTTCTTTTCAGGTAAGTAAAAGTGTATTGGTCTTATTCCAATTTTACAACTGTAAGTTGTATCGTTCCTACCAACAAGTCACTCTCCTAATTTATTTAGAGAAATATTAAATATGCTATACATGTTGCCTGATTCTGGCCTTTTGCTATGATTCCTATAGCAATACATTAGGAATGAAAACGTTTTTAAAAAAGGACCTGTAACACTTTTCAAACAAACAGAAATCAATCTTTAAGTGACAGAATGGATTACAGTACAATTAAAATCTCACAATGGTGCTATGATAAGAACATGTCAACTGACTTCAAATTAGCTAAGCTAATAGATTTGGGGGAGTTAAGTATATTTACTCTAATCTTAACATAGTTCTGGATACAATGAAAGACAGGATACTCAAATAAAAGAAGACTGAGTAACTTTTTAAATTATATACAAGTGACTAAGATTTTAAAGAGGTTAGAGGGTAAAGAGGTTAGAAGGTAAAAATATCTCCCTTGCAATGACAAAGAAATGGTCCTTATGACTGTGCATCATTCTTAACAGTAGAGTATCTTTGCTAATGCAAAGGAAAATGTGAGTTCAACGCAAAACCCCAGCTACTAATGATTGCCCGGTGATTGTTGAAAAGCTACCGCAGTTCAGGGGTGCTGGCGGGGAGCGGGTGCAGGAGTGACATCGGGGATCTCACTGACGAGGTGAAATTTCTATTGGGTTTGGAAGTGTGAGGAAGGACGTATAAGATGCAGGAGACGGAGGGTGAAGACAAGGGCGAGGGTAAGAGTAAAGGCATCTGTGTCGGGCACTCCCGGACCTCCCTGGGAGTCGGCATGAAGATCAGTGCAGGAGGCCCTGCATCTGAAACAAACCAAGATCTAAACGGATCATACACATTCGGAAATTCTGTTGAAGTCGGGAAGAGACAAGGTTTGGTGATGGGAATAAAGAGAGAGAGGGGTCCGAGGACTGAAACTTGGCTGAGAAGGACGAGGGCGAGTGGAGGAAGGGGAACTAGCAAAGAAGACTGTGCAGCCCGAGAGGCATCGATGGGGTAGAGGGAGAGTCCGGGAAGACGGGGGTCACAAAGTCAAGGAGCGGGATTGATCGTGTCACAGCGAGGACAGTGGTCAGACCAGAGAAGGACCAAGGTCCTCCGTCCACCGATGAGAAGGCGCTGGGCAGCAGTCCTGAGACTGCAGAGGCACGGGGAGCAGAGCCCAAGGGCAGGTGACTCTGGGAGACGTTTGGCGCTGAAGACAAGAACAAGGCTAGAGGGAGAGGCAGCAGGAGACTGAGAACAGGTTACCAGGGATGGGCGGCACTTGATATAGTTGTGGCCTATATACTGGGCTCATATGATTGTGTATACAGTAGAACAACGGATGGTCCCGGAGTTGTGTCCACAGACCCAATCAGAAGGACGCAGGATAAAAAGATTGTAATGTTGACTGAATAAAAAAGAGGCTGTCACAATGAAATGATGGGCCAACGGGGGGTGGGTGGATACATCATACACACAGTGGGCAAATGACTACCACATTGAAATCTATAGATCTAACAATTTCAGAAATATTACAGTTTTAAAAAAATAAAGATAAGTAGCATTCTTCTTCTTTTTTTCCCCCCTGCAGTTTTAAGATCTAATTGGCTTTATTGAATGATTCATGAATCGGGCAGCACCCCATGTAGTAAACAGAAAGGCGCCCTTGATAAGTAGCATGTTTAATAAGCAGATTTAGGAGGACATAAAGAATAAAACCCAATTTGTACCAGTCATTGACTATGGCAACAATATTGTAAATTTACCAGATTGAGAATTTAGAATTTGCACAAAGAAATAGAAAGTTACTTTAAAAATATGTATTTTCAGCTTTGCAGACTTGAACTCTAAAAGTGAAATCAACTTTCTATGAAGGACGTGCATGTTTACTTAGAAATATTCCTTATTTGTTTCACTTTAATTTTCCCTTATTTTCTGAGCACTGTCAGTGTTTAACTCTGGTAGCAATGGGAAATCAAGAGTAATGACCTTTGCATCATATCATCAAGGGTTATATGCCTTCATGTTTAGTGTCACTTGTTGATCTCAATTTACTTAGCTTCTAGGCAGAATTATTAAAATATTGGCCAATATTCCGAAAGGTCTTTCATAGGTGTATGTGCAACCACTGTGAGCAGTGAGTCTGGCTGTTATATGGCGCAGTGTCAAAACGGCAAGTCATGACATAGACAGGGTTGAATTAAACTTTGGGCAAGCGGTTTCTCAGCCACAATAAATCCCGGGTTCAAGAATTATGGCCTAACTACCAATTCTTCCTGTAAAACGCGTCTGAGCTCCTGAGAGGTGCTCAACTTCCAATCGGTTAATCTGCACAAGGTGATGTGAACAGCGTTTCCACGGCGAGCAAGTTTGCAAGTTGCAATGTGTAGAAAAGTCCCAAGTCCAATCACCAGCTCGGCTATGCTCAGTGGCTCCTCTTTGGACTAAAAGTATACATGTGGATGTGTGTATCAGGGGCACTCGTATCTTGCACACACTTGTACACAGGCCTTTGCACCTGCCTCACAGATGTCCTTGGTTAAGTCTCCTCTTCACGTGCAAGGCTACCCAGCTTGCCGGGTTAGTAAGTCACGTGCTCCAGAATGTCAACAGTCATCGGACCCTCTTTCAGATGAACCACCGAGGCTGGGTAGATCCAAATGTGTGGCCCACCCAACTCCTTTCTTCATTTAATAGCAGGACCCAGAAAAATATCACAAAGATGACTGAATTTAGTGGTCATCACTGCTCAGTGCCTTTTTGGCAAGTTATTACATTCATAATTTTACTGTTATGGGAACCGAGTATATGAGGATACCCTTAGCAGTTCTGTGATTGGCTTTGGAATATTTTCTCTGGCTGATTCCATAGCCTGGAACTTCTCCCATGTAAATGTCAATCATTCACCCCGTTCTCAGAAGTACACTGAAGTAAGAAGCATACGGGTCCTTTTCGGTGAATCTGTTTAAGCAAACAACCTTACAGGGCAGCACCCTGACATTTGAAATGAACCTCACAGATATTCAGAAAGACAACCCATCCCCTCACCACTAAAACAAGGCCCCACGTAAGTTAACTGTACTTGATGGTTTCACCTGGGTGGGGAAAAACCACACG
The DNA here is from genome assembly GCA_030848825.1 of Tadarida brasiliensis. Lineage (NCBI taxonomy): Eukaryota > Metazoa > Chordata > Mammalia > Chiroptera > Molossidae > Tadarida > Tadarida brasiliensis. The sequence goes on along the minus strand of CM061257.1, from coordinate 172,250,176 downwards.
TATGCAGTACCACGAAATCAGCAGGGGGTTGTTTCAAAAATGGTGCCTCCAGGAACTCCAGCCTATTTCTACCAGAGTCCCTATGGTACGATGATTACGCTTATGGGGCTGAAGGAAAAAATAGCGGAGGGAAGGAGAGATCTCAACTACATGAAGAAATGGAGAAAAGGGAAATTTACTTACCAAAGAGAGCCAAAGGGAAAGAGATGAGGTTGTACAACTCAACATTTAAGCAATATTTAAGATGAGTTCCAACTAAATTCCAATGATAAAAAGTCCTCATGAAAGAGTAGAGGTTTTATCCACAGACTCAGCGATCATTCTTTACTGCTGCAAAGCAAGTGTAAGGGCAGCAGGAACACTCTGAGCAGATTCCTAAGTAAACAAGGGCACAGAGACCAGCGTTTGCTGCACGGTATATGGCAAGAAACTGAAACGTGAAGTTTTCCACAACTGCTGTAAGCTAGTACTCTGCTGTTTTTCCCTCTGACATAACTGACTTAATGGCCTAGATGTCCAAGCTCAACACCACCTACGGCCACCACTGATCCCTCTCCACTGGGCTGTCCCAGCCACCACCTCCAGCCCTGCACCCTCTACTGAGCCCCCCGGCTAAGCACCAGGCACTCTGCATACTTTATCACAAATCTTTATCATAATCCTGTGAGAGTTACTTTTACTCCACAGATTCCAGCAAATTCCAACTTGCATTTCCCAAGTGTTCACACTCTGGTCACCTGTATCAGGGCTCAGAGGCTCCGGCTCTGTTTGGCTCCTAAGTCCACACCTTGTTTAAATAAGGTGGCTCTGGTCTCATCACACACCAACTTTAAGATAACGAACGCTGTGAGTTTCACCGGGTGCAAGAGGTTGCTGCCAGCTCGTCGGGAAAAGGTACCAATAAGGCATTCTTCTGACGAAAGTGCTTCGCTATTGGACCCCTGGCAGATCTGAGCTGAATCTTAGATGTTTAGGGGAGAGTTAGATAACGTACAAATGACACATGGGGACTCACAAAAGAACTTTTAAACAGCATTTGCAAAAAAAAAAAAAAAAAAGGCTTCTCCAATCCCAACATATGTTTTTACACAGATCTGCGTGCTCCAATTAGTCTGCCGGACTGCGGCTGTGCAGCTGGACCGCCCTCATCACCCTTGTGAGGACAATGTACAATTTGTGGTCTGATCTCAACCAAGAAAAGTGCACCTCATTTGAGCTCGGCCCGCACTTAAACCTATTTTAGAAAATTAGAATCTAACCATAGCCTTACACAGCCTTAGCAAGAAACACTGTGTGCAGCTGCTGACAGGTCATTGATGTTGTAATACTCTGAGTACCCGAGGAGAGATTTTATAGTATTATCCCAAATGAATGGCATAAAAGAGACTTGGATTTTAAAAATTCATCTCCACTTGTCAAACATTATTAGGAGAGGAGGGAAAAACGGAGGTTTCCCGGGCCGATCTGCCACGGTGGCATGTTTTCTCCGGTCCACCATGTCTGGCTGGCGGGACTCTTGCCCTCTCTAGTGTGATAAACAACTGTTCAGTACGATGCTATGTTTGCAACAAGGCAAGTTTGTATTTTCTTGTTTTAAGCCCTTGGTTCAAGAGAACAGTCTTATGGGAAATGGCTATTGTGTTTACTGTTTTTTGATGACGAGATGTCATCTGCCTGAAATACTTCTGTAATAAATTATTCCACTCAATAAAGCCATCAATAGTTCGGCCGGTGCATAAATACAATTTGCATTATAAAGCACTGAGGGATCCCCGATGAAGCTCTCCTGTGTGCGCCAGCTCCCAGCAACACGCCACGCATGTGCCTGCTTGTCCGCGCGCTGGCTCTTTCCCGGCGTAAAGGAGCTGTTTGCAGCTTAAAATATCATAAAAATTCTAAGTCTGAAAATGCCATTGCCGTGTCACAGCTTAGTACAGAGTCTTTCACAGCAACACAAAAACGTCGAGTTATTAGTTAATTTAGAGTGTGGTGACCGACGAGGAGTGGGAGACATGACGATGTGGCCCGTTTCTCTTGTGGGACGTCAGCAGCTGCTACACAGGCTCACATCTAATGGAAAACCTACTTCTGAGAGCAAAGTTCCTCCTCCTTGTAGTTTGTTTTTGCCATACCACTGACTTTTTTAAGAGAGAGAGGAAGGGAGAGAGATAGAAACATCGATGTGAGAGAGAAACATTGGTTGGCTGCCTCCTGCACGCCCCCCTACTGGGGATCGAGCCGCAACCTGGGCATGTGCCCTGACCAGGAATCAAACCAGGACCTTGCAGTCCATGGGACGTCGCTCAGTCTACTGAGCCACACCGGCTGGGCCTGACTTTTTTATTTTTAAATCTTCCCCCAAGGATATGCTTTTCACTGATTCTAGAGAAAGAGGAAGGGAGAGGGTAAGAGAAAGAGGAACATCGATGTGACAGAGAAACATCGATTGGTTGCCTTCCCTACACACCTTGACTGGGGATTTAACCCACAACCTGGATGTGTGCCCGGACCGGGAATTGAACCCTCAACCCCTCGGTGCTTGGGATGACGCTCTAACTAACTGAGCCACCGGCCAGGGCACCATACCACTGACTTCTTACAGGAGTGTTTATCATTATATATATGTGGTTTACATCTAATGATGGGATGAGAATTACTTTTATTTTGGTAATTTTTCCTTGTCCCTTAAGATAACTTGGGACAATCTCAAAAGACCAGGATTGGTCATTCTTGGTCTCCTGAAAGAAAACAAGCTCCTATTCCTTAATTAGTCTGGTTATGACCCATGACTATTTCTGGGAGAGAATCCCTGTTGAAGGAAAAACTATGCATCCTGGCCAATACTCTGCTAAAATAAACTTAAAACATTTTCCTCTGACGAGAAAACCTTTTGAGGAAATAAGCCATTCTTCTGAGGAAGACCATGGATGGTGTGGCGTGTGTTGCCTCCCTCCCTGTGTAAGATGCTGTGGAGCCACCACCTGTATTGGTCTGCCAATCCCCCCAGTGCTGAGATCTTTGAGGACAGGGCCGATCTCACATGGCCCTGTGTCCCTCAGGTCCAGCACAGGGCCTGTGGATGAAGGAAGATGCAAAGGAGTAACCGATCCGAGTAAAGACCAGGGATAGCTGAGACGACAGCGTTGTCCTCCAGGCCAGTCTTCCCAACCTCACTGTGGCATCAGGACTCCTGGCCTCTGTGCTGCATTCTTGAATGTGTAGTCCAGCTTCTATCTGAACTTCCGCGGGGCTGAAATGAACTTTGTGCTGAATCTCCTGTCAATGCTGTATTTCCAATCAAGTGAGACCATGTTTCAGCGGTTTGGAAAGAAATGTGTTTAAGATGCAAAATGGATACCTATTGTTTCCTTGGATGTGCCATGAACTAATGGTTTATTCAGTATAGTAGGTAAAACCTTTGGAAACAGAATCTAAAGTCCTGGACTCCAATCCTGACCTTGACTAATTGGCTATGTGACCTTGAGTAAGTTTCAGAGGCTTTCTGGGCCCTTTTTCCTCATCTGTAAATGAGAAAGTTGTACTAGATGATCTCTAAGGTCCCCCTTGGCCCTAATTATCTATCTATCTATATCTATCTATCTATCTATCTATCTATCTATCTATCTATCTATCTATCTATCTATCTATATTGTTAATCCTCACCTGAGGATATTCTTCTATTGATTTTTAGATAGACTGAAAGAGAGGGAGGGAGGGGGAAAGAGAAAGAGAGAGAGAGATCGATTGGTTGCCTCTCACACTTCAGGGATCAAACCTGCAACCCAGGTACATTCCCTTGACTGGGAATAGAACCAGTAACCCTTTGATATGGGCCAACGCTCTAACCACTGAGCAAAACCAGCCAGGGCTGCCCTAAAATTAAAATTCTATTATTATTCTTATTTCTGTATGCAAAAGTGAGTCCTAGAGTGTGATTTCTAAGCAAAAAACAAAAAGGAGTCTAAAACGAAGGTGTCTTTGCCACTCCAAAAGAGCAATGTGACCAGTTGCAGCATATACTCAAACCCGGGGGAATACATGCGCCAGCTTCACCAGACGATTCCTTCTTATTCCCATCTAAAATGCTAAAAATGAATATGTGAAAGACACGAGGAAACGGTTTACTGACCTCGTAATTACTTAACAGTCTTTACTGTCATGCTAAACCTAGAGGTGTGTGCTCCACACCTCTGTTACAGAGAGAGAAAGTTCACAGTTTTAAGGAATATTTAATTCAAAATTTTAGGAACCTCAGCCTCAATCATTTCCTAATGTCACTAATTGCTGTTGAAGACCCTTGGAATCAGACACTTACTAGTTCTCTGGCTTGGAGCCTCACTTCTCTTGTGAGTAAAACAGAATAGCATCTACTCTAAGTGTGGCTATAAGGATTAATAAAATATATCCATAGAATTAATGTATATAGTACCACTGGTCCAGGATCCATCTCACAGCAAGTGCTTAATAAGCAACAAATACAATTTGTTTGAACAAACGGGGTTAATCATTACTCTTTATCTAAGTCTTCAAGGTTGTTCACTGTTGATAATCAAGTCAACTTATTAGTGGGGAGGATTCCTTTCCAAAAGCTGCAGGTAATAAAAAGAATAGCTGCAGAGAGAAGGTAGGGGTGAGGTGTGTGTCTAAATATAGCTTATAAAGGAGTTCATCTAGAACAGAATTCTAATTATACTAGTTAATACAATTATACTACAAGTGATTGAGACCACTGGTTAAACCAACAGTTTAAAACACAACTGAAAATGCTTTACGGTTTTGGTTTACCCACATCTCAGTTCAGGAAGGTTTCCCAATGCATCTTGGTGAGCTAATGAGATTTTCTGATCCAAGCATTTGTTGGTGGGAAGTTACCGAAACTTAACAAGAGGGCTGAATGAAATGGTATTAGAAGTCCCATCCAGTTCCATGATTCTTTTCTCCTGAATGAAGAAAAGGAAAAGCCCTTTTAAATGACACTGAAATCTACTTAAATATCCAAATGGTCTCTGGTCCCACACTGGTACACAGTGTTGCCACGTCTCAACCCACCACGTGACGGGGTGTTTAAATGTGCAGGGATTCGAGACCCGCTCTCCATGGGGAGTCATACTGAGCACAAGTGACGGACAGAATTCTGGATCAAACACAGAAAACTAGTTTAAAAGAGGGAGGGAAGGGAAAGCAGGTGACAGGCAGTCTAGTACGCCCACAACACAAAATGAGACTGGCTACCACACGCCACCCAGGAAAGCAGCCTCTCTTTCAATGGACCATGTACAGAAGACTGAGTTCACACTATCTGATGTACCAGCTTGGATGGGTGATTTCTTTCTTTGTATTTAAAATTTTTTTTTCTTTATTGAATTTAGAGAGGAAGGGAGAAAGAGAGAAAGATAGAAACGTTGATGAGCGAGAACACTGACTGGCCGCCTCCTGCATGCCCCCCACTGGGGATCGGGCCCACAACCTGGGCATGTGCCCTGACCGGGAATTGAACCGGCAACCTGTTGGTGCATGGGTCAGCGCTCAACCACTGAGCCACACCGGCTGGGCGGATGGGTGATTTCTTAAACCAATATAGCATCCTTCCCCCCAAAACTTCTCTGGGAAAAAGACTGTAATTTTGCGGTCTGCTGAGCCTCAGAGAAGTCTGGTAACCTGGGCGGCTAGTGAGGGCAGGTGCTAAGAATTGAACTTAGTCCCACAAATTCCAGAATTACTGGTTCTTCATCACACTAGTGGTTCTCCTCCAAAACCAATGGCGGATACCAGGGACTTGTATGAGAGGCAGCTGGGGGCCTGGTAAAATGCACATTCTTAGGTCTCAAGACCCAGAGCCTGAGTTAGGTCTGGAGGAGGTTCTGGGGTCCACATGTGAAACAAGTGCCCCCGTGAATTCTGATGTGCACCAGCTCGGGGAACCAACGAGCTCTCCTTTGGGGCTGCAGTCTCCAGAAAAGGCAGGGGGTGAGAACGGAACACTGAAGAAAACAGCTGGACTTCGTGGGTTGTGAGATGGTCTGACGAAGGGGCCTGGCAGGTTTCTAAGAGAAAAAGCAAGTGCCCCGGCTAGAGCAGAGGGTCTGTGAAGGAGGACTAAGGCTGGGGATGCATCTAAAAATCAGGCAGCAAATAGGTTCCTCTGTTCGGGGAACTCGAACCAGTTGGTAGTGGTTTCCTGGAAGCCCTGTGCTGAGGATTCTGATGCGGGGAGGGTGGCGTGCGGCCACATGGTAGACACGCCAAATTTAAACACAGAACTGTATTTTAAAATGACAACATATGGTGTATTTTATAGTCCATCAAGATTGGCTTTGTTTAAATGAATATAAGATAAAAATAAGATGAATAGTAAAATTTAATTATCTCCCTCAAATTTTACTTGGTCCCTACAACTCTGTTTTTAATTATAGCTTCATGACTTTTTACCTGAATTCCTCAAGTGCAAATACTTTCTTTTAAAATATAGTTTCATCATATCTTTAGTGCAATGCAGAAGAGGAATCTTAAATATTTATTTCGGCATTTTATATTTTTATTGGTTTTGTAAACCACTGAAACTGGAGAGTGTACTTAAAGAGAGTTGATTCCATATGCTGTAAATCAGCTGGAGGACGGACTGCAGAGCACGCCCCTTACAGAGGGAATCACTGCAGCTAAAAATATAACTTCCTCCCCTCCCACCCCTACAACCTGCCGACATCCAAACAACTCCAAGATTGCATGCTAGAGAGATGTATACTATCTTCCAAGAGAAATATATACAAATTAAGCTGGAAAACCTCAAGGTGTTATTAATTTTAAGAAACATTTCGCAATCAAGTCTCATAGATACTGTTTCTCTGGGGTAAGTACAAGAGAGGAATAAAACGATTGTGGAGGAAATAAATGTGGGAAGAAGTTTTATTAAAATATAGTAGATTGCCCTAGCCGGTGTGGCTCAGTTGGTTGAGTGCTGTCCCCTGCACTGAGAAGTCCGGGTTCGATTCCTGGTCAGGGCACATGCCCAGCTGCAGGTTCGATCCCCACTGGGGGTGTGGGGTGTGGGAAGCATCAATGTTTCCCGTCCCCCCACCTACCTCCGTTTCCCTTCCTCTCTCTAAAAATCAATTTTAAAAATACTGTAGATTAAAGGCAAAACAGAAGGGAAAGTTGGTAGCTAGGGTAAAAAGACAAGCAACCACAACAAGGATCTCAGGCTCAATAAAACATTGTTAGGGGCACAGAGCCCCCACCCCTCTCTCCACTCCCTTGATTTGCTTCCCAGGCTGTCCCAAGTCTCTCTCATCCTCTCCTGACTTCCTGTGACCCTCAACCTGAGACAGCGGTGGGGTCAGCAGCTCTGGAACTTCCTAAGAGCCGTGGGTGAGAGGCAGGGGAGAGCTGACTCACGACGAAGCCAACCACCCAGAAAATGAATACGTAAGGAGGAAGGGCTTACAACCAGACCAAGCCAGGCCTGTGGTGACAGCACGTGGGACTTGGGGTTAGGATCCTCAGCACGCTGAATAATGCATTCTCCTCACAAGGGGCTCAAATCACCTAAAACCAAGCAAGTGAAGATCTCAAATAAAGTGCTCGGAGGCTTCCAGTTCCAATGCGAACTCCCCAGTACAGTGAACTGGGTCACCAGCCACACTTGCCCAGTTACCTTAAAACAGCTTAAGACTCAGACCCCACATCTAGATCAGAGGCTGGTGCACACTAGTTGCTCAGTAGATGGTTCCTGGATGTTGACTGGGTGTCTGAATGGTTGATAGCTAGAAGCTGGTGGCCCTTAAATATAAAATAGGTTTCTGAGAAAATGGGGATCATGGGAAATGAACCATTATTTTCAGATTGATCTAAAAATAAGCAAAGAGTTGACCTAAGGTGATCAGAAATGAGAAAGTGAGTTTGATAGGTTGTGACGGTGCAGGTATTCATTTAGAAACTGAGAAAATTATAAAAATAATTTATATATATATATTTTTCCCTGTCACTAATTTTGGTCATGCTTATGAAATACTTGTATTCTATTCACACCTAGGGCTCAGTAAATGCTACTGATTGACCTATCAAATATGTAGTAAATTAAGCACCATAAAAAAATGTGTCTATCAACAACAATCAAGATAATGATGGGACTTCCGGTCAAGATGGTGGGTAGGTAAACGCGGTATCGCGTCCTCCCACAACCACATCAAAGTTACAACTAAACTACAGAACAACCATCATTCAAGACCACCCGACATCGAGCTGAATGGAAGTCCTACGACTAAGAAATTAAAGCAGCCGCATGGAGACTGGTAGGAGGGGCGGAGGCGCGAAGGGCTGGTCCCACACCCACATGTGGCAGAAAAAAATTAGAAGGGTACCTTGACTAGAAGGTCCTCCCTGAGGATCGAGGGGTCCCCGTCCCATACCAGGCGCCCAGCTCAGGGTTCCAGTGCCAGGAAGAGAAGTCCCCATCACTTCTGGCTGGAAAACCAGCGGGATCTGAGGCTGAGGCGGCTGGAGCCCCCGGCAGCTCCTCTTAAAGGGCCCGCGCACGGACTTACTCGGACTCGCACCCTCCAGGCTCCAGCGTGTGGGAGGCAGCTTGAAAGGCACCAGAGTCATATGGGGAAGAACTGAGCTGTTTGGCATTGGAGCGAGGGCTGGGGAGGCGGCTTTCTCCTGGACAGACATGCTATCAGAGGCCTTTATTCCTTTGGTGAGCCCTTCCCTGGGGCTGCAGACGCCCCCATATCTGGGACTCCAGCAACCTGGCTCACACTGTTGGCCCCGCCCTGGTGATTCCCTGAGGCCCCGCCCCACCCAACTTCCAGGCCCACCCAAGCTGTTTCCAGTTGCTTTAGCATAGGATTGGCCTGTCTTGGATCCTGCTTCAGCTTTTCTAAATTCTTTCAAACAAGCCGCATCTGGTCTCAGCTAGCCCCATACCTCTCGCTAAGTAATACATAGAAACAAACATAGGGAGGCAGCCAAAATGAGGAGACAAAGAAACAGGTCCCAAATGAAAGAATAGAACAAAACTTCAGGAAAAGAACTAAGCGAAATGGAGATAAGCAACCTAACAGATGCTGAGTTCAAAACACTGTTTATAAGGATGCTCAATGAACTTAGTGAGAACCTCAATGAACTTAGTGAGGGCCTCAAGAGCATAAAAAAGGACCAGTCAGAAATGAAGGATGCACTAACTGAAATAAAGAATAATTTACACAGATTCAATAGTAGTATAGGTAAAGCCAAGAAGCAAACCATCGATTTGGAATATAAGGAAGCAAAAAACACCCAATCAGAACAGAAAAAAGAAAAAAGAATCCAAAAAATGAGGATAGTGTAAGGAGCCTCTGGGACAACTTCAAGCATACCAACATTCGCATCTTGGGGGTGCCAGAAGGAGAAGAGAGAGAATCGAAAACCTATTTGAAACAATAATAGCAGAAAACTTCCCTAACTTGATGAAGGAAACAGACATATAAGTCCAGGAAGCACAGAGAGTCCCAAACAAGATGAACTCCAAGAGGCTCACACCAAGATACATCATCATCAAAATGCAAAAGGTTCAAGACAAAGAGAGAATCTTAAAAGCAGCAAGAGAAAAGCAGTTAGTTACCTACAAGGGAGTCCCCATAAGACTGTCAGCTGATTTCTCAAAAAAAACTTTGCAGGCCAGAAGGGAGTGGCAAACAATATTCAGAGTGATGAAAAGCAAGAACCTACAACCAAGATTACTCTATCCTGCAAAGCTATCATTTAGAATGGATGGCCATATAAAGAGTTTCCCAGACAAGAAAAAGCTAAAGGAGTTCATCACCACCAAACCATTATTATATGAAATGTTGAAGGGTCTTCTTGAAGAAAAAGATAAAAAATATGAACAAACAAAATGGCAATGAATACATATCTATCGACAATTGAATCTACAAACAAAATGAACAAGCAGAACAGAAGCATTCTCATAGATACAGAGAACATTTTGTTGTTTGCCAGATGGGAGGGGGGTTGGGGGAATGGGTGAAAAAGGTGAAGGGATTAAGAAGTACAAATTGGTTGTTAGACAGACAAACCTCAAAGGGAAGGGGGTTGGGGGTGGGAGAGATAAACCAAAGAACTTACATGTATATATGCATAACCAATGGACACAGACAACAGTGTGGGGAAAGGCAGGAAGGGGGCAGGAGTGGGGAGGAGGGGGTCAATAGGGGAAAAATGAGGAACATCTGTAATACATTCAACAATAAAGACATATTTAAAACAAAAAACAAAAAAACAAAACAAAAGTATTTAGGATCAGCCATGGCATAAGAAAATTTGAAATGCCCTGAAATCTTCCAAATCCTACACAATACATTGTACAGATGATGTGTTCTAGAATTGGGCATTTGAAATCTGTATAATTTTGTTAACAAGTGACACCCCAATAAATTCAATAAAAAGCAAAAAAAAAAATAATAATAATGATGATCTCTGCTGATACGTATTTCTTTTTCTGGTAACTATTAAATTCAGAATAATCTTAAAATCATATAATCTCAAGATCAGAAGTTTGGGATCAAAATTATTAAGATAGAAAGAATAGTAATTCATGCGATGGTTTTGAAAGTCAAAGTTTACACGTATAATTGGAAATATAAAAATTATTTCCAAATGAAAGTAAATCAGCAAAACCGCCTCTTTTTTTTCTTTAGAAGAGGTTAAAAATGGCTCAAAGACTTAGATTTCCCACAAACAAGGAAAAGAAGAGATCACTATATTGGGGTGATTGGCAACTGCTTTTAATGCAATTAGAACGAGCTCATTTCATCTTTATTTGAGGAAAGAATGATTTCTCCTGGAGGCTCCCCGCCTTTGAATCTGCACTCCGGGCCGGGAGTCCTTGCCTGTCGCACGGAACGAGCTCACTCAACTGAACAAGCGCATTGCAGAAACCACGCGATGACGGGAAACAATCATTTTACCTTGAAAAGCCATTTTATCTTGAAGGCTACAGCATGCAGTTATATATGACCTTGTACTAGCCCAGGACAAGGACAGCTATGCCGAAGAATTTGGAAAGTTGGTTCCAAGAGGGAAGAGACTTTCACCCTCCACCCCCACCCAAGCCCCCGGGCCTAGAAAAAAGTAGACACTCCGTGAGAAACAGGTGAATATAGTTTCACTCATTCCCATTACCACACCTGTTGGCCCACGAATCTACCCAACAGAGAGCCTGGGGCCGTGGAGGCCCTGGCGGACCCTGTCTGTGAGGTAGGACTGCCCAGCAGTCGAAGGAATCAACGCCCCTCAGGAGAAGGTGAACCAACGGAATGGGAAACACCTATTCTAAAACTGCGTTCTTCAATCTGTCTCGTCAGAAGTTCAATGGGAACTTTGTAGAGAATTAAAGTGCATTTTGAAGACGTAAAATAACGTTTCAAAGTAATATGTGAGCCAGATACTTAGGGGAATAAAAACAATCAAATTTCTAAAAGGAGTTTACTACTCCTTCCCCATATGCATTTTCAGGACGTGGATCTAACGTTGGCAGAAGAGCTCTAATCTCCTAAATCCAAATGAATGAACACATACATTAATTCCATGAATAAATATAGGTAGAAACCACAGGAAAATATCAGGCTCCCAAAACAGTGAAAGCGATGTAAAATTATTAAGTAGTTTTCCATAAATGTCAAAACAGCGCGTCCTTAGAAATTTGGGAAACGGATAAAACGCTTCCCGGGGCGCATCTTCCACGTTGTGGCTGTTTGAACTGGTAGTGGATGAAATTAGAAAAAGCTGCGTGTTATGCTTCGTTGCTCTTGGACCAAGACTTTGGCAGAATAACATGCACCTTTTCGTTTGAACATAAAAATACATCAAAACTCTTGAGTTGAAAGGTTAAGTGTGCGCTCTGTGCAGTTGATAAATGGAGGCCTAATCTAATCAGGGGCATCTCAGGCACGGTGCCCTGACCCAGGCTTCTGGTTTCCATGCGGGCAAGATCTAACCAAGATGTAGGCTCGGGGCCTTTGACCTGCTGGAGACCTTGTCCGTGCCAGCCCAGAGCGCTGGTGCACAGCCAGCGAACTCGTCGTTCAAATCAGGAACATGTGCACTTGGCTGATACAACACACGGCTCGAAAATTAAAATGCAACATGATCGAGTGCTTCGGGATATTTTAACAACTAGGAGAGAGATGACGGCCAGATAAAAACCGAGTTTTCGGGTCACTTCTGCTCATTCCCGTTTCTTTGGACTGGACAAATTTAATTTTATTGTATTTCTTAAGAATTTGCTAGAAAAACAAAAGTTTGGTAAGTTGTTTCACGGTTGATTGATCTCGGGGAAATGGGGATGTTGTAAGGTTTCTCTGGGACATGTGTCACCTATTAGATAGTTAGCTTTTTCTATTTCCAACTGAGCCAAACCAAATTAATTAGAAAGCGGTTTGAATTACAAGCTAAATACAATGAAAAGTAATAAAAACAGAAAATGACATTTAGGTCATCAATAATATTCCGGAGGTAATTCGGCATTGATTTTTCTTGCTTTCTATGATAAAGAGCTTTACAGATTGTCAAACTGACAGTTTAACCCCCGGTCGTTACTGTAGTAACCACGGCAGGCGTCAGGAGCACCCATTTAATAAAGGGGGAGACTTATTTATTTTTTTTGCCCTCACTGTGTTTCTCCTGGACATCAATACTTGGGAGTGCAAGACGGCCCGAGTCACCACGCACCTGAGGAAGTCCAAGTCACACTCCTTGTGAGATTCAGTCTTGTAACTGTTTCATTAGCAAGTTTCCAATCAAAGCAGGTATCAGAGATCCAGATGGGAGAAAAACTCCCAATACTATATTAGTATCTTTTTTTTTAATAAGGAAAAATTATGGATTGTGACAATCTTTGCAAAGAAGTCCTCCTCCTCTTCAAAGTAAAACTTTAATTTTTTGCTCAGGGAGAAGTAAAATTCTTGGTTCGATTTATTTTGGAGTGTTTGGTCCGTGAAAATCAATGCTTTGAATTGCTTTTAAAATTTCAGTAAAGGAAAAACCCATGGTGCAAAGACTTCTCCAAATAGCTAAATTTATAAATTGGGGGAAAGAAAAAAAAAGAGAAGGTATAGGTTTTGTTTGAATTATACCGATTTCCAGTTCGTAAACCCTTGGAAAGTATCTGAGGAAGACTGGTGATCCTTCACTTAAATTGAAATCCTGTGTCTCCAGTTATCTTGGGGTCTGTGATTATGTCCCCCTCCTTATCATTTAGTTGCTGGCAGGTGCCTGGGAAGGTGCCCCTGCACCCAAATCCCCAGGAGACCTCCTCCCTGGCTCCCAGGGCTGCCCCGGACCATCTGCAGAGACCATCTAAGAAATGGTCCAGTTCAACCTCAGGAGGACATCCCACGCCAAACTAGGCTTCTGGTGTTCAGGAAGTGGCTCTTGGAGGTGCCAAGGCCTGGAGAGAGCACCAAGTGGCACAGATAGCCACGTGTCAGAGTGCTCAGGCCACCGTAGAGCCGCAGCTGGGAGTGCACGGGCACCCTCAACACCCGAAGGCGTTTCTCCCCGGCCAGACAGGCTGAAAGGCTTCCCTGCCGCGGCGTTTTGATACCAGACCATTTATCAGACCCTCTGACACACACATCTTTAGAAGGTCAAGTCCAAACTTCTCGTCAAGTCTTGCTCAGGACCTTGCTTCTCAGAAAATTCGCTTCCCACCACTTTCCAACTAAGCGAACACGAACACCCAGCCGTGCGGAATCAGATGCAGTCTCTCACGCGCCAGCTTCTCCAACACTCCGGCGCTTTGACTTTTGTTTTATTTATTTGTTTCTGGAATTACTTAATCCCTCGTTTTACTTATTTATTTGTTTTTTTAATCCTCACCCATGGATATATATATTTTTTAATTGATTGTAGAGAGAAAGGACAGGGAGAGAGAGAAACATCAGTGTGAGAAGCATCGACTGGTTGCCTCCTGAACGGGCGGGCCCCGACTGGAGATCAAACCTGTGACCTTCTGGTGAATGGACGACGCTCCAACCAACTGAGCCACCCGGCCAGGGCCCATCCCTTATTTGAAAGTTGAGTGTAGTGATCTCTGGGGAACCTCAGAGTGACCCAGCCATTGAAGTCAGAATGAGAAGCACCTGTACCCAGAGGTGCAGCTGTGCTATCCAACAGGGCAGCCCCTAGCTACACGTGGCATTAAAATCAAAGTCAAAATGAACTAAAATTAAATACAACTAAAAACTCATTTTCTCAGTTATGCTAGTCACGTCCATGTTCAGTAGTTATGTCTGGCTCGTGGTCACTGTATCAGGCAGCAGAGACATGGACCATCTCCGTGACTGCAGAATGTTCCTTTGGGCAGCACCGGTCTGGAGAACAAGGGGTGGCCCATCCACCGTGGGGCCGACATCTCTACATCCTGAAAATCCTTCTAAGCCCAGTGCCACTGATGCGGGTGGAGAGACAGCGTGGTTCTCAGCCTGCCTGGGGCCAGCTCACCAGGTCGCCATGGTTATCAGGGTTAGAGAGGCTGGAAGCAGACTTATCAAACACCAAAAGCACATCTGGGATATTGAGGGGGGAGGGGGTCTGAACTCTGAGAACAGCTTGGGGAGTGAAAAGCTTCTTGTTCTGTGTCTGCCTGAACACTAGCAGATGTAACATGCTGTAATACAATGTAGCGAAGGGCAGCAGAGAACAAACTACCGCCACCATTACTGTCCTGCTAACACCGCTAGTTTCTCTGCACTAGTCCATACGACATTTAGGGTTACACAGGCTTATTTCTCCCACTTTAGAAACCAATCCACTCTTTGAAACAATGTCTTCAGGTAACTGATATCGTCTTGGGACCCGTCCTTTTGGAATGTGGAGACGGAACTAAACGGATGTTATCAGAGCACGGTACTCCCAAGATTTGGGGAGCAGACTGAAGAGGCCACCCTCTGCGAGTGAAACTGGAGAAACCGACACACAGTAGCCGCCAGTGTTCCTTCACACACACTCACCAGGACCGCCCCATGCCAGGCTGAGTGCTGGGCACAGGGATGCAGGCGTGGGCGAGACTGGGCTGGTGCCCGCCGAGATGAATGTCATCACCTGTCAGCATAATTCCAGCCAAGAGACGGGTGGAAAGTGGACGGCCCCCTGGGGCTAGGCTATTGCCCCAGATCAGACTACACCCTCTGGGAGGTGAGGGACTTTAATAATGTACAGAAACTGCAGGGCCACAATCCTTTACCTGAAACCCTTGAGCCAGACGGCTTTAAGGATGAAATTTATCAGATTTAGAAATGTAGAAATACTATATACTATGTCATACCCACAGCGGGGACACAGAGCAGTGCTCTGTAATCAAACATCTTGATATTTCTGAAGCAAAACATACGACTTTGCAAGAAGTAGAATAAGGTAAGTCTCTAAACCAGCCTTACATGAATTCAGGCCAAGTGTTCCTGCCTAATACGGTTTGCTGCTACTTTACTAAAAAAATAAAAGAACAGTTTTGAGAACCTTTTGGGATTCCGGAATCGCAGCTAAGGGACTGCAGAGTCTACTTGGAACAGAACGTGTTACCAATAAGGTAACTGTAAAGACAGAATCGGGGAAAAGCAAAGAGCGCCTCCCATTTGTCCTGGACATAAAGTACTTCCCATCTGCTGAGTTTCTTCGAGCTGCTCAGCCTCTCCGAGAGGTGGCTCTCCGCCCCGCTGGGCCCTGGAATCGGGGGAAGCTCTGCAGGTCCATGCCCAGGCCGCAGCCCAGGCCGCACAGATCTGAGCCCGCGAGGGTGGGACCAGGTATCAGTGTGTGTATGCAAGCACTGCTATCGTTTTATTCTTCCAGCTAGGGTATCAGATATATACAATAAGGAACAGAAAATGCAAAAATCTCAAGAAGCCACCACCCAGGACAAGATATAGAACACCCGGGTCTCCTTTTCAGCCCAGTGTCTGCCCACCCTCCGACCCCCCATCCTCACCCCCACCAGAGACTGCTGATCACCAGCGATTAGTCTCAGCGTGCCCCGTTTCTTTATGCGGGCTCTCCAACTGGGCGGCTCGCTGGCATCACCAGGAGAGGTTCAACCAGCACTGGCACCAGGGCGCCACCCCAGAGACGACGACGTACACGGGCCAGGCAGCAGCCTGTTATAGCTTCCAGGTGATTCTAACATGCAGCTGCTTGCAAATCATTTGCTTTAGTGACTAGAATATTCTTGGGCCTATAGGCCAAGTGCTTAAATACAAAGCCATCAAAAATAATCAGAAAGAGGTTGCCTTTGGCAGAGTTAAGGTTAATTTCTTCTTTCTCCTTCTCTACCCGCCCCCCCCCCACCCTTTTCTCCCCTCACCTTTCTTCTCATTCTCCCTCTTTTTTTTTTGGCTTTCTTTCCCTCCTTCCCTTACTTCCTTATCTGATCAAGACAACTGCTACTACAGATATCAAAAGCAGCTTACATTCCATCTATTAAATTCCCCATTTTCTCCCTTTATTTTCATTTTTCAGGAATAAATAATTTAAAAAAAATTTTTTTCTTTATTGATTTTTAGAAAGAGAGGAGGGGAGAGGGAGAGAGAGATAGAAACATCGATGAGAGAGAACATCGATGGGCCGCCTCCTGCATGCCCCTCAGTGGGGACTGGGCCCACAACCTGGGCATGTGCCCTGACCGGTAATTGAACCGGCAACCTCTTGGTGCATGGGTCAACGCTCAACCACTGAGCCATACCAGCCAGGCAGGAATAAATAATTTTTAAAAGGATATAAAGAGGAAAAGAGGAGAGAAATAGAAAAGGAAAATGGAGCAAGCTGAGTGGGGAGGAGCTGCGAGGCCTGACAGGGAGAAAAGACCAAGGGAAACGAGGCGGGTGAGAAAGAAAACCCATTCTCTTCCGTCCTGGTTCATTTTACCCTGTATGTTCACCTCCAAAGGACCCAACAGGACAAATGGAGCTTTACAAGTTGCTGGGCATGCTGTTGACAAAAAAGGACAAAACAGGAGCTCTGTACTAAATCTGACAAGCGCAGTGACCAAAAGTAACCGAATAGGTGATCCAATCACAAATTCAAACCGGGCAGGTCGTGGTGGGAAATCACGCCCCAGGCATATACCTTCTTCAGGTAAGGTTTATCTTTGTTTCTTCTATCTAGGTTAACACACCTTTGAACTGTCTCTTTTTCAGACCCCTTTGAAGTGTAACCACTCTCAAGGGGCACAATCTTGCTCACTGTCTTGTAATCCAAAGCCTGCCTTGCTTTCTCCCAGGTCATGGTATCTTCCCTCCTTAATTCCAAATGCATTATTAAAAAAACCCCTGCAAACTGTCATCCTGGGAAGCGTTTTCTCAGTCTGTTGAGATTTTGCCTGGAAGCCAGAGATATCCTCTGTTTGGTTCAAACAAACTCTAATAAACTCTTACAAAAATGTTCGACAGGTCTGTACATTCTTTTTTTTAATTATTTTTTTTATCCTCACCCGAGGACATTTTCCTATTTTTTGTTCAGATAGAGTGGGAGGGAGAGAGAGGAAGAGAGAGAGAGAGAAACATAGACGTGAAAGGGACACATCGAGTGGCTGCCTCCCGCACGACCCAACCAGGGCTGGGGACAACCACAACCGAGATACGTGCTCTTAGCGGGAACTGAACCCGGGTCTCTCTGGACCGCAGGCTGACGCTCTAACCGCTGAGCAAACCGGCCAGGGCGATCTGTACTTTCTTATGTCGATGCTGGCATATCAGCTGACCCTAACGTATTACCCCATCCCTTCTTCAACCTCACAGTGAAGAACACCTTCCCTAGGGCTCTCCATGTTCTTGAGAGGCAATGTGACATTTTGGTTGAGAGCTGGGTCCCTACGTCAGACTGCTTGCCCCCTCCCTTCCACGATATAACAGTGAAACCTTGAGAAGGTACTTAATTAACCAGCTGTAGCCTTATGTTTCATCATCAGTAAAATGTAGACACCAGTACCTACCTGTGATGATTAAATATGATACATTCACCTGGCTAGGCTTTGGCACCCAATTATTTAATCAAACACTAATCTAGGTGTTGCTGTGAAGGTATTTTGTAGATGTGACTAACACCTATAATCAGTTTACTTTAAGTAAAGCAGGTTACATTCTATAATGTAGGCTCATCAAATCAGTTGAAGGCCCTAAGAGCACAAACAGAGGCTTCCCAGAAAAGAAGGAACTCTGCCTCAGGCCGGGGACAGAAAGCCTGCCTGAGATTCCAGGCAGCTGGCCCGCTCCTCGGACTTCAGACTCACGCTTGCTGTAGCAACTCTTGCAGCCTACCACCCTGCCCTATGAGTTTCAGAGTTGCCAGTTCCCACCATTGTGTGAGTAGTTCCTTAAAATGCATCTCCTAATATACACACACATATACCCTACAGGTTTGGTTTCTCTGGAGAACCCTGACTACCCGATGAGGTAATTAATGTGCTAATGGAATGCACACTCAACGCTAGCTACAATTTTCAGGGTAGTGTGGCCTTATTACGCTTATCTCTTCTGCCATAACCAGAGGCTCACTGGACTATGCACTTTGGATGCAATCTCTCTCTCCTGCACCCTTTGTAAACTTTTCTCATAAACCGTCAGGGCCAGTTCTCTCTAATTAACTTGACCACAGCTCTGGAACCTAATTAGGGCTGACATGACAACCTGGGCAGTTAGGGGTACACGGGAGGATTTAGGAAAGTCCTTGGTTCTGGACCCCTTGGCTGCCACAGATACCTTTATTCTCTTTCTCTTTCCTCTTTGTTTTCTGCCTCCCAGTCCCAGGCCAAAGTCTGGATTCTGCTTGATCTGTTTCCCCTGGCCCCGGCCATCTCCATCATGGGAGTCAATAGGACAGAAGCTCCAGTTCATGTCACTCTGACCACGGACTGAAGTCACTGCATAAATATTCTTTGTTTTTAAATTTGTTATTTAGTGATTTTAGAGAGAGAGAGAGGAAGAGGGAGGGAGGAAGGGAGACAGAGAGACAGAGAGAGAGAGATCAATTTGTTGTACCATGTATCATTGGTTGCTTGTTTGTGCCCTTACCAGAGATTGAACCTGCAACCCTGGTATACTGGATGACGCTCTAACCAACTGAGCCACCTGCTGGGGGCATACGTGTTCTTGTAGCCACGGACACAAACCCATTTGCCACAAGCATGGGGAGCTGGAGAAGCAGCAGCTTGATGCGCCTCTGACTGGATTTCCCAAATGAAACTTCTCCTTTGGCTGGCCAGAGGCAAGAGGTTGGAGGGGGACAGCTATATTTGGGAAGAGGGACTCTAGCAGCTAAAGTCTACTTAAAAATTTTCCCCAAATAATCTGGATAGGTCTACTGGGTGGAAGGGTCTGCATTGGTATTGGATTATTTAGCCTAATGCGATTACTCACCAAATTAAGACAGTGAAACCCAGAAAAGAGGTCTGGTTAAGGCAGCAGCTAACTTCGTGCTATGACTCGGGCCAAAGGCCAGGCCTGTCGACGCGGAGCCTGGTGCATTTTCCCACCAGACCACAGGCCATGCCACAGCTCAGGCACCGACTGGGTGGGGCAACAGGACTTCAGAATCGTCTCCTTCACCGTGAAACGACTAACAGCCACACAAGCCAACACCCTCCAGCTTCCTCTGGCTGCCCATGAAATCAATAGGCCCCTGGATGCGGGGCTCCTGGGGGTGGGAGGCAGCAGGGGAGGTAACGGGGGCTGGGTCCGAGGCTAGGACTTGCAGTTAGTCAAGATATAAGGGGTTACAAACACCCGTCTCTTCTTCAGGTAGCTTCCTATGAAGAGATTGGATCGGTGATTACAACTTCTCAGGCTTTCCAAAGTCCTAAAAATGATCACTTAAAATGGGGAAGTTATTCCTGGGTGCAAGGCAAATTAGAAGCACCTGCTGGACCTGCCTCCTCTTACCTGTCACTCCACAAGGCCTTACTGTCTGCTTCCCCTCTGCAGGGGTACTCCTGAATCTTGGGGTCACTCCCCGACCCACGAGAGGCTCCTACCCAATAACAAAGGGCACACGGAGACGGTACTTCAAGGGATGTCAAAGTCCTTCGTGCTGAACGTAATGAAAGTGAAGTTCTGAAGGGCGAAGTCCAATTACTGTGTGAAATTTTCCAGGTGGCTTTGCTTCAGTGACCTAAACAGGTGGCAGCAGGAAGACCACCTGCTTCTCTGTTTGCACAGTGACGAATACATTTATAAACACTCAATAAACATTTAACTGTGGCAACTTTCTTAAAACAGTCCTTTCACAACTAGAACTCAACGGATTTGAAATCACTAGGTAACTTTGTAAGGCCACTTCCATAAAAGGGGACGGGCTGAAAATCGTGGTGACGCTGGAGCCCAGACCTCACCCACAGGCCCCAGCTGCTGCTCCCTGCCATGCTCAGGCCTGACTCAGAAAACCCAGTGCTACCTCTGCATGACACAGGGAACAGAGAACAGGCAACGACAATGTTATTCCAAACAAACTGCTGAGTTGTAACACACTGGGAGGGGTCCTATCCCAAAAGATCGATCCATTTTCTGATGTTAGGAAAATGAGACAGTCATACGCAAAAGAATGAAATTAGACATTTATCTTACACCATAGACAGAGATCAACTC
The DNA here is from genome assembly GCA_030848825.1 of Tadarida brasiliensis. Lineage (NCBI taxonomy): Eukaryota > Metazoa > Chordata > Mammalia > Chiroptera > Molossidae > Tadarida > Tadarida brasiliensis. Next base: position 172,229,567 of record CM061257.1, on the reverse strand, counting down.
AAAATGAATAAACTTACATGCAAGACCTGAAACTGCAAAACTCTTAGGAAAAAAACAGAAGAGCATTTTGACATTGGTCTGGGCAATGATTTCTTAGATATGTAACTAAAAGCAGAGGCAGAAATAGACAAGTGGGATTACATGAACCAAAAAAGCTTCAGCACAGTAAAGGAAACATCAACAGAATGAAAAGGCAACTTATAGAATGGCAGGAAATATCTGCAAACCACATTATCTGATAAGGTGTTCATGTCAAAATCTATAAGGGACTCCTATAACTCAAAAGCAAAAAACCAAATAACCTGAATGGAAGATAGGCACAGAGCTTGAATAGACATTTCTCCAAAATGGCCAGCCAGTGTATGAAAAGGACGCTGAACAGCACTAATCACCGGGAAAATGCAAATTAAAACCACAATGAGATACCGTTTCACACCTGTTAGGATGGCTACTATAAAAACACAAAAGGTAAATATTGGCGAGGGTGTGGAAAAGCTGGAACCCTGGTACACTGTTGGTGGGAATGTAAAATGATCCAGCTGCTATGGAAAACAGCATTGAGCTTCTTCAAAAAATTAAAAATAGAACTACCATATGATCCAGTAATCCTGCTTCTTGGTATATATCCAAAGAAACTGAAATCAATATCTTAAAGAGCAATGTGTACTCCAATGTTCACTGCAGCTCTATTCTAAATAGCCAAGGTACAGAAACAACCTAAATGTCCATCAATGGATAACTGGATAAAGAAAATACCGCATATACATATAAAGGGTAGATATTAACTCTGCCTTAAAAAGAAGAACCTTGCCCAGCCAGTGTGGCTCAGTGGTTGAGCATCGACCCATGCACCGGGAGGTCGCAGGTTTGATTCCTGGTCAGGGCACATGCCCAGGTTGTGGGCTAAATCCCTAGTGGGGGGCATGCAGGAGGCAGCCAATCGATGTTCTCCATCGTTGATGTTTCTATCTCTCTCACTCTCCCTTCCTCCCTCTCTATAATCAATAAAGAAAAAACTTTTTTTTAAAAAAGAAGAACCTTTAGGACATTATATAAGTGAAATAAGTCCATTCCCAAAAGGACAACTACTATATGATTCCTGCTATATGAAGTATCTAAAATAGTCAAATTCATATTAGCAGAAAAGAGAAAGGTGGTTGCTGGGGCTGGGGGGGTGAGAGGAATGGAGAGCTGTTGTCCATGGGCATAAAGGTTCATTCTGCAAGGAAGTCCTGGAGTCATGACAGCACAGTGCCCCCAGTCAACAACACTGTGCCATGCACTGAAAAAATGTTAAGAGGAAAGATCTCATGTTAAGCGTTCTTGCCAGAAAACAAACAAACAAGTAAACAACACAGAAAGGCAGAAGGAAACTTTTTTTTTAATCCTCACCCGAGGATACGTTTTTTCTTAAAATTAATTTTTAGAGAGGGAGGAAGGAGGAGAGAGAGAGAGAAACATAATGTGAGAGAGAAACATTGATCGGTTGCCTCCTGAACACACCCCGACTGGGGCATTGAACCTGCAACCTAGGTATGTGCCCTGACAGGGAATGGAACCCGCAACCTTTTGGTGTACGGGACGACGCTCCAACCAACTGAGTTGCCTGGTCAGGCCATAAGGAAACTTTGGAAGGTGATAAATATGTAGTAATCGTTACAAAGAAATATGCATATGTCCCAAATGACCAATTTGTATGCATTTTTTTGTATAGCAATTATACCTCAACAGAGCTGTTAAAAATATCTAAATTCAAATCTTAAATTTCAGGAAAAAAACTACAGAATGTAATATTCACTATAATAATCAAGTTAAAAAAAGTTAGATGAATTCAACCATAACACGTTTAATCTCCTATAGCCTCTGAAGATACAAGAGAAACCCTGTCGGCAGAGCTCAAGTCCCAAGTTCAAATTTTTGTTCTGATACTATTTTCAATGCAAGCTCTCTCTGGTATAGATCTATTTTTACCCCTACATCTCACCTACCATATTGGTTAGAATTAGATTCTGCTACGAGTGAAAGAAAAAACTCACATGAGTGGAGGCTTAGACAAGAGAGAAGTACATTTCTCTCTCATGTAAATTAAGCTCAAAGTGAGTCAGTCCTAGGCTGGCATGGTGACTGCACAGTCAGCAGGGACCCAGCCTCCCACTACCTTGTTGCTCTCTATCTTCAGCACATCATTTCCTCTCATGGCCCAAGAAGGTTGCCAGAGCACCGACCATCAGGCCCATAGTCCTGTCAGCAGGAAGGAGGAAGTGGCAAAGAAGGGTGTACCTCCTACTTCCAGGGCATTTCTCAAAAGTTGCACGGGACATTTCTACTTACGTTCCACTGTCCAGAAGTTAGCTGCGTGAGTACATCTTGCTGCAAGGGGACCTGGAGTTTTTATTTTGGGTGACTAGATACCAAACTAAAACCTGGGATTTCTTTATTAAAGCAATAAGGGGAGAACAGTAATCGGGGGACAGACAGCTAGCTAGCAGTTTCTATTTAAAGTGTTGGGCTAGATTTAATGAGGATGAGCGCGTCTGGATGCCACGAAAGCTTGGGGCATAATCAATGCGCAATTTTTGCAGTGCAACACACTGCCTTTCCTTGCCTGTTCAATACCTTTAAGAACCGAATCCAAAGCTCCGAAGACTAGACGGTGGAAAAACAAATGCATATGTACAAGCTACCTTTGTTTACATTTGTTTGTACGTTCCTAGACAACTGGATAAATGAGGCTTTTGGCACTATGCAAACAGTTCTTATAATTGAATATTAAAAGGGAAAAAAAAAACCAGAATTATCCCTGAAAGTCACATCATGGTGTGGGAAATACAGGTACTACAGCTTGATGCATTTATACAGAGCCGACTTCTCAATGACAAGGCATGACAGGAAGAAAATAAAAATGCCATGGGGGCTCAGTCCATAATGGACTTCTGATTGGCCTGTTGGTTTTGCTCATTGATCACGTCAGTCGACTCTGCGTGTTCCGTCTGACCGAGGCCCTCCTCCACCCCAACCGTCTTTGTGTTCTGGAAGTCTGACAGGTTGATTTACTGGACTGACTCTTGAACGCGGGGTTGTTCGGGCACATGTCCAGAGAAGGGGCACCGTACCTTCCACGCGCGGGGGGCACGCCTGAGGCCGCCTGCCTCCAGTAACCTTTACACCCCGAAGTTACAGGGGCTGTAGGAGGATCCAATGAAGAGAGAACCTGATTTGGGGTAAAGAAGCTCCTTCTTGGCCTGGAGCTGAGTTGACCTTCACACAGAGAACACAGGCTTACAAGGTAGGAGGGAATACCAGCAGCCCTTGTACCACTTCCAAGCCCCCTCAACCCAGTGGGAAGGAGAGGAGGCTCGCTGGCCAAAGGGGGGCTGAGGGCATGGCTTCTCACCCCTGCGCGGAGGTACGGCGCAGCTGATGGTGGAGAAGCGGGGATGTGGTGTTCTGACATCATTAGGACCCCAAAGAAACCGGATCCTACGCTGCCTGGTGGGGAAGGCCCTAACCTCCATCAGGCACAAGAAGGATACCGTCGGGAGTCCTTCCTTTTCATGGAGCCAGTGAGCGTAATCTCGAGTCTTCTCAAGTGTGGCCAGCAATCAGGGCAGGACTGCCTGAGCAAGCGTCGTCCACAAGTCACTCGGCAGAAGCTGCCGGACTGCGCCAGCCAGCTTTGTAAATACAGCTCCCAGGCCTTCGCTCCTCAAAGGGACACTGCTGACCCAGGGGGCTCCTGTTCCAGAGTGGCCAGGGCTTGGGAGGCTCCCGCGGCAGGGAGCAGCTTTCTCTCTTAGTGAGAAAGCACATGCTGATCAACACGTGGAAACACTGAGAGTTTAAAGGACAGGAGAGTTTGGAAACAGAAGAACAAGAAGCAGAAAGGCATCGCCAGCTGAGGGATGCTCACCACGAGGCCGCCTTCCCGCCCAGCGCAGCTCTCCCGTGTCCCTCAAATCTCCAAACCCTTCACCTGAAGGGTCTGAACATTTTAATTTACTCTCTGGATATGAGATTAAAAAAAAGTCAGCTTGGACTTATTGAACAGAATACCTACGGAATATTAAAAGCACCACTTTACGGCTGCGATGGACTTCGGGGGCCAGCCTGGGAACCCAACACCCTTCACAACACCGTTTCAGCGCACGGGGAACTCCCCATTCACAGCTGCTGTCGGAGCCATAACATTTACTAGTGCCCCTTATTTTCAATTGGTGGCAATCTGTGTTTTATTTTCCTTTTCCAAATGAAAATATGGGCCTCTTCGCGGAATGGTAACAGAATCTTCTCTATCCCCCCGGTACGCAGCAGCAGCGGTTAGGACTGTGTAGAATTCCTCGGACTTCCTCCTGTCGGTGAGGACGTCAACGGGACAGGCACCCGGCTTCGAAGGGGTGCAGCTAGCTGCTTGGACGCGGGACTGGCAGAGGATGACGTGCCTGCACCCTGCATCGCAGAGGGGGCGGCACTGCCCACAGCATCCACGCAGAGGTTCTCCACCTTCCTAACGCCGCGACCCCTTAACACAGTTCCTCGTGTGGTGGTGACCCCCACCATAAAATTATGTTCGTTGCTACTTCATAACTGTAATTTTGCTACTGTTATGTCTTAGGCAACCCTGGTGAAAGGGTCGTTCGACCCCCAAAGGGGTCGCGACCCACAGGTTGAGAACCGCTGCTCTACAGGGTCAGTGGGGTGCGCCTTAGGGGGACCTCCCTCCCTGACTCCCCACGGAGAATCCTTGAAGTGCGGTAATGAAAGCAGTCCCCCCGTTTTCGTCTCTTTTCTGGCTTATGGCATCAAAGAAGAAAGACCGTGTCATCTGCTGCTGATGAAAACTTGAGCTGCTGAGCACCGTCACCAAGTCCTTTGGAGGAAACATGATAAATGCCCTAAGAAAGCCCTGGAATGCTATATGTAAATCTGAGGCAAGAAGAGCCAATAAGGTCTGCGACAACATTAAGCCAGTTACCAGCAATGAAGCAATTACACGTGCGACGGAAACAATCCAGAATGACAGCTATGACAGAGGCCCGGGAGAGAGGGCAGGGGACCACTCGGGACAATCTGAAACATCTAATGTCCCGAGAGGAGCGAAGCGTGAGCTGCCCAGGGCGAGAGGGTCAGCAGGATCTGGAACCATAAACGGAGGCCGAAGCTACTCCATCACACAACTTCGGGGCTGTAAAAGCCTCGGCTCCGGGGCAGGCACACCTTATGAAACGTGGATGGCAAGGAGTCACATGGAAGAGATGCGAGCGGCAGGAAAGTAACTGAAAACAAGAGTGTGAAAACTGTCGAAGACATGATGACATCGGCCGGGGGCCAGGGTGCTGAGAGCTGGGCAGAGCACACGCCGCCTGCGGAAGCTGCTGCGATCTATCTGGGACGGGCAGTTCAGTCACGCGTGTTGACAGCTGTAAGGCTCCACAGTCCCTTTGACTGGGGAGAGCTATTATTTAGATATTATCCTAAAGAAAAACTGACGGGTAGGGAAAGTGAGTTAATGACATGTTCGTAATAATAATAACAATAACAACGAACACTTGTTGGGTACTTATTTCCTTCACAGAAGAGGAAGCTGGTTCTGGATTCCAGTGGAGGCCCCAGGAGGGGATGGAGGTGGAAAATGAATAAACACTTTAGAGGTTCTATGTAACAGAGAAATGTGTATTTTTTTTACAGTAAAACACACTGCCTTTCTTTGCCCGTGAGATAACGTTTAAAAAAAATTTTTCCCCCTTTATTTTGAGAGAGAGAGAAAGTAAAAGGGAGAGAGAGAGAGAGAAACATCGATGAGAGAGAACATCGACTGGCCACCTCCTGCATGCCCTCCACTGGGGATCAGGCCCACAACCTGGGTATGTGTCCTGGCTGGGAACTGAACCGGCGACCTCTTGGTGCATGGGTCGATGCTCAACCACTGAGCCACACCAGCCAGACACACGTGAGATAACTTTACAGAGGAATCACAAGCTCTGAAGACTAGATGGTAGAAAACAAATGCATAGGTACAAGCTACTTCTGTTTACGTTTGTTTATATTATGCAGTGGTTCTCAACCTTCCTAATGCTGCAACCCTTTAATACAGTTCCTCATGTTGTGGTGACCCCCAACCACAAAATTATTTTTGTTGCTACTTCATAACTGTAATTTTGCTACTGTTATGTCTTAGGCGACCCCTGTGAAAGGGTCGTTCGACCCTCGAAGGGGTTGCGACCCACAGGTTGAGAACCACTGATATTACAACTGGATAAATTAGTTTCTGGCATCATGGAAACACACTTTTGATTGACTATTAAAAGGAAAAGTTCAAATGATCATTAAACCTCACATCATGGTGCAGAAAAATACAGGTACCCTAGCTTTATCCTTTTAACAGCGGATTACCCAAGACCGAAGAGAACAACAATGTTGACCAAGGCTGTCGTGCCTTCTGTATCCTAACCCATTTCATCACGAGGATGTTCCTCACAGTGCTGTTTATGACATCCGCGTAAATGCCCATCACAGGCGACAGGCTAAATAAATTGTGGTATTTCCGCGTAACGCAAGCAGTAGGAACCAATTACAAAGGGCAGTGACAGCGTTACTTACAGACGTGGAGAAGCGTGTGCTCTGGGGTGAGAACACATGGGCACACAACACTGTATACAGTGTAAGGCCACTTCTGTTAAAACACCAATAGTGATAACGTGTGCAAACGGGGATAATGACGATGCTTAGGTTCTTTATTGACGTGGAGCTTTTAGACTTTCTGTTGTTGTTGTTGTTGTTAATCCTCACCCAATAATATTTTTCTATTGATTTTCAGATGGAGTGGAAGGGAGGAGAGAGAGCTAGAGAGACAGAGCTAGAGAGAGAGAGAGAGAGAGAGAGAGAGAAACGTCAATGTGAGAGAGACATATCAATTTGTTGCCTCCTGCACTACCCTGACCAGGGCCAGGGATTGAACTTGCAACCCAGGTACATGCCCTTGACCAGGAATCGAACCTGCAACCCTTTGGTCCATGGGCTGATGCTCTAACCACTGAGCCAAACTGGCCGGGGGTGGAGCTTTCAGACGTTTAGAATTAAACATGTATTATTATATATCCACACAAAACCCCCCAACAATATTTCAAGTGATGGGTATGTTTATGGAAATAAAAAACTTTCTTCCATAAAGGGAAGGAACATAAAGAATATCTCCAAAGTGGCACTAATTGGGCAAAGACTCATCTCAACTCCGAACTTGAAATTCAGAAAGGAGAACTCCTGTCAATGGATTGCATTTGGGGAAGACAAGGACACATCTGCAGGCCACAGCCTGGACGCTTAAAGCCGAATTCTGACTCTGTGCACTCGGGAGCAGAGACAGAGGGTGAAGGCGTCTCTCCTCCCCGTCCGCCCGCAGTCACCTCCACAGGAGCCTGCGCTGCCCCTGCTGGGGTCCCTGCACTCCTCCCTGGGACTTGGTGTCGTGCAATGCTTATTCTGTTCTCAAAGAACCCTGAACAAACACAGAACCCTCAATCAATCAAAAGCCACGGCGTGGACGTGCGGGCAGCTAGTTGCTTTCACTGTGCATAAGGACAGTCCCCACCCCATCCTCTCTCACCCTCAGATAAATGCAAAATCAAAACCGTTTTGTGGGTATTTTCTCTTAATGAGTTTCTAATCCCCCTGAACTATTGGTTACAGCATTAAGCAACCTATTTAGTTAGATATAATGATATTTGTAAGACCATGTGTTTTAAATTACATTGAGAAATCTAAGTGATATACTAATATATTATATTGTATACTATTTAGAAAGAAACCTTTTCCCACACGAAGGTCAAAACTTACCAGTAACACAGTATAAATAAGTGTGTTAAATGCATATTTTCTTCTTTAGACATTAAAAAGATAGATTCTGCCCTGGCCAGTCTGGCTCAGCAGTTAGAGTGTCAGCCTGCAGACGGAAGGGTTGTGGGTTCGATTTCCAGTCAAGAGCACGCACCTGGATTGCAGGTTCGATCCTTGGCCCTGGTTGGGGTCATGCGATAGGCAACCACTCGATGTGTTTCTCTCACATCGATGTTTTTCTCTCTCTCCCTCCCTTCTACTCTATCTGAAAACCAATGGAAAAATATCCTTGGGTGAGGATTAACAACAACTAATTCTCTCTCGCTGTCTCTCTCTCTCTCTCTCTCTCTCTCTGTCTCTCTATGTGTGTGTGTGTGTGTGTGTGTGTGTGTCTATATGTCTATGTCTATGTCTATATGTCTATGTCTATGTCTATATGTCTATGTCTATATGTCTATGTCTGTGTCTGTGTCTGTGTCTGTGTCTGTATATCTCACTACACTGTTTAACACTGTGGCTTCCTAATACATGTTAGGGTCAGAAGCCATGGCCAACTTTAGAGGCATAGGGTGGGGGGGCAGGTTAATCCCTGTGCACCAGGTTTCTAGCTTGTTATGAGATTAGTATTACACGGTTTGATACAATCAGAGGAAAAGGCATTGCTCGTGGTATTTCAGCCTATGTGTAGCATAGACTTTGTGTCTGAGCAGCAGCAAATGAGAAAGAGGTCTGCTCCACTCAACCCGGCAACCACTGCTCCCCACAGCAGAGTTAATGCCATCCCGTGTGTGGGCTGCCATCGTCCTAGCACATGTCTAGATCTGTGTTTATGTGTGCTTCGCCCTGCTGGTGACTGCGACTCACACCATCTTTCCATTCCTGAGCCTCCATAACCTTCACCGTCGGTCCCGTGGCGGAACACAGAGCACAGGTGTAGGTGACAAGCTCTGGTTGGGAGACGTGAGGCGCTGGACGGGAGCAGAGCCCTGTGCGTCCCACGCAGCCATTATGAAGTAACTGACCTATATGAAACTGCTACCATAGTTCACAAATTTATTGTCAGGTTCCAGCCTCTAGCTGTTCTCTGATTGTTCTAAATACTTGACAAACTGAAGCCTTTTCACTTTCCGTTGAAATTGCCTCATCTGCCTGTCACAGCGCCATGGGGGACTCCATTACTTTTCTGACTTCTTTCCCCTTCTGACAAGTCATTTAGCTGGCTTCTTGTTGTGAAGGCTGTCCATGTCAAATTAGCCAGGGCCCCTATTGTCCTTATTACCACTCGAAAAGCCATCATGAGTAATGCTACGGGGTCCCTCAGTTGTCATCATTTGTCAGAAAGAAAGGGAGTGTGGTTACATATAGCTGACAGGTAATTTCAGCGTCTACAATTACCCCAATTAGTCTTGTCATAAACAATTCGATAAATGCACACCAATACAAACAGATAAACACACCAAGGTCTCTCACTATTAATGCTGTGTAATGGGTAAATCAGTGATATCATGCTATATTTTATTTATTTATTTTTAAACTACCCTCAGCTGTGAGCTGGCACTTGCTACCTGGTCAGCACAAATTGTACTATCTACTTTCATTAGCTCATCACCACCAGGAAATTGGAAAGGCTGTGACAAAATTCATTTAGAGAGTGCGGGAGAGAGCAGATTGTTATAACACCTGCTTTGGGCAAGGATACAACAAAGGTTTTCCTTTTTGTCAGCGCTGGGTAACTGTGGGCTTTCAAGTTGACTATTTTGTGTTAAAACAGCAATATATGAAATATGAGAAACGGGGAACAGAAAAATTATATCCGTACTGAAATTAGGAAACGGATCTGATAGGGGGGAAAACACCCGCTGCTCAATGTACCAGTCATGTAGATTGTGAACTAGCAATTTCACACGCAAGAGTATTTCAGTTCGCTCCAACTAACGATTCCCTTTTCTAAAAACTGCACCTTAAACCGTATATAGAAAGCTTGCCGTGTTTGATGTCAAAGCTATTTATCAACTCCAGTATTCATATGGATGTGTTTAAAAAAGGCACCAGCGTCCCTCCTGGCTGGACTCAGCACAGAGGTGATCAGGACTCAGCCAGTGGGGGTACTGGCGCTCACATATCCTCTAAACACAGGGGACGGACCTGTTCCAGCACCACGCCCTCCAGGAGCCCTCTTCAGCTACCCTCTGTCCAACCCTGGACGAAACACCGTTAGGTTCACGCTTGTGATCCACGTCCATTCGTGCTCAGGGCTCCACCTCCGGAGCGTCCACGGCTCCGTCTGTTTGCTGACCGCAGACTTAAGTGATGGCTGGAAAACCCAACACAAGGATATTGTTGTAGGAAATTGCTCTTGGCAACTATTTGTTCAAGCTCAAGATTTTTTTTTTTTTTTTTTTTTAAACCAACACTAAGAACCCACCAGAAAATAGGACAGGTCTCCCTAATGAGTAATCTATTTTAGCACAGTCTTGTCTAGGCATGACAGTTTACTGAGAGGCTTGAAAAACTCGTAATTACCAGTGTTACAGGGCAATTAATGTATATTACACTGCACTACTCATGGCAGCAACTGTCATTTCCTCAATAAAAATGAGCACTCTTCAGCTAAAGGTGACATTAATTGGGACTTTAATGACTATGCAGAAGAGCTGAAGCCAAATATGAACAAAACAGCGATTCAATGAGCGACTTCAGAAACGAGAAAATTGTACGAAAATGAGATTAATTGCTGTTTAGAAAAAGGAAAGAACCTAAAAAGCTATTAAATTGCAGGGTTTGGGTGCCCGGGTGATGGCTGTGATGTTAATCTTCATTCTCACAGCAGGCAAATATTCACGAAATTCAGAGCCTTTTGACAGCAGGAAAAATCATGTATGCTTAACTTCAATCCATCAAAAATATATTTCAGCTTTTATCAGTGTTCTAAATACTTCTGCAATTTCAAAAATTACTGCTCCATTCCTTGCCTGTCATCATGCAAATGTGAACACTGTCAATATTGCTATGAAAAATTTCCCAGCTTCAAAAGGCCCACTTCAGTGATAAAGAAAGAAAAACGTGAAGATTAGAATTGCAAAACACACACTGCTAATATAACAGAAATCAAACAATAAGAATTTAATGTTTAAGTTGTGGAAACTGCTAAAATAGAAAATGATGGGGTGGGTGGGTTTTTTTTTTTTTTTTTTTTTTGGTAGAAAAAAATAAAAGAAAAATAATTCTGAAATTCTTTCAAGGCTTATAACTTTAGGTTTAATGAATCATCACCAATGATAAGGACACAATTTTGCATCGTGACTTCAGGTGCTATAATTGTTAATACTGCCCTCTCATTTCTAAAAGCCTCAATCCTTATGTCTAGTTCTTTCCGACATTTATATAATTGCTTTTCTTTAGGACCTTTTCAAATACCATGATGATTGTATATATAAACATAGCACTTAAACTTGGACACATAACAGGGATACACACATTAGGTAACTCTGAAGGTATATACTCTGTAACTTGAATTTTTCTAAAGAGAAAGAGAGACCAACAATTTAGTATTTTCATGAAAGAGGGAGTTTCAAAGCAGTTACATTGGGGCAGAAACGCGGCCCTGGCAAAAGCTGCCCCTGTAAGAAGACCAGGCCTGACTTCAGAATACTATGTACTTTCCTACTGCATAAGCGATTCTGTTCGTTCTACATTTTAATATTTAAAGAGCCTTCTCATCTACAGTTTAGGTCAGGGCTCGAGACACATTAACACATGTATAATCCTGGCCATACTCAAGAACCACATCCACTAAATGACAGGGGGAGGTGAAACAGCGTCTTCCATCTTCAGATCAATGATACACCCTGTCTAGTCTAGAAATCCAGAAATACAAATTGCCCAACCTCCATTATGAAGTCTGGTTACTGGCCACTTGTCTGCCAGAACAGACTTCCAGGGCCACTGTGGGAGGAGAGGTGGAATGGGGAAACACACACATACCCACACGTGTCTGCACTCAATGAGTGGATGTTCTGCTAAGTTTTACCTTCCTGTTGTCTCATCACGATACATACGCTTCCTTGAGTTTAGAAGCTGAGCTTGAGCGCAAACACCTTCTTAAAACGATTAGCTTCCAGGGTCCTGCATTCCCTAGGCTACCTGCTCTTCCTCTTCCTCCCGTTTTCCTTTTTCTAGTATCTAGACTTTTATGTCAGCAGCACCATTCTTCCTCAGGAGTCTAACAAATGTCCTTTTTAGTCCCCTTTTGGGGGGGTGAAAAGAGGCCTTTGTTATTCATTGTACCATTTCAAAAACTAAGCTTCTCTCATACCTCAAAAACAGCTTTATTTTAAGGACAAAAAATTCCCCAAGCTCCCCAAAAAGTCTTTTCAGGCAGACTCCTTAGAGAAGACAGGTGCCTTCGGCTAAATTATCTCTCCTCACAAACCATTCACATAAATTTGCTTTAAAAAAAAGAAAGAACACTACATGTCAATAGTTTGATTCCATTTTGTCTATGCAAATACCATTGATGAAATTTTCAATGGGAGTTTTCAGGGAGTGGAAGAATTCCAAACTAGGTATTGAAACGGGATTCAGGCACAGGATACTAATTCACCAAACTTGCCAAGAATGATCTAACCCAGTAGCCATACAAAGGCAACTGCACACCATCTACATGATCCCAGATAATCCCTGTACTGTACCTCCGGGATCTCATCTCCATTCTGCAGTTACTGCATGAGGCTCCATTGGGGGCTCCAGGCTCCCCACTGCAGAATCAGGGGGCTGCGGTGTCACACCAAATTTGCTGCATGTGGGCTAAGCCCTGGGCACCTGGTGACACCACCAGCTCCGGGAATGTTAACCACTGGAATAAACCTTTGAGGGGCATTCCTAAAACGAACTTATTTGATACTGTTGTTCAGTTGCTGAAATTCTTCACCCCTCTCAGGGGTGCTGTGAGAAAAGGGGATCGCACTGAATCACCGGAAAGGCTTGTATTGAAAAGCAGGAGGCGCTGCTCTCTCTGTTGAGGCTAAAACTCCATTTTTAACCTCATTATTGTTTTGCACAAATATCATCGGGAACTCTCTTACAAAATCGACTTAGTGGTTTAAATGTCTTACTGAGGCCCCTCCTAAGATTGAGAGGTAACACAATGCTCACAACTGACAGACCATGTTTAAGCTGGGAATAGTGACACGTTATAGGGACTCTCTCTCTCTCTCTCTCTCTCTCTCTCTCTCTCTCTCTCTCTCTCTCTTAATCAATTCCAGGAGATTAGTATGATGATGCATTTTTAGATACATACCCTCAGAACATTATAAACTCAGTGAGAAGCCAAACTGGAATATCTCAAGTTTGGAAGATGAACAACATTTTGATGTGCCAAGGCTAATACATTACATGTTTCGAGTCTTACTATTAAGACCTGCAGCAACTGTTTCAAGAGATGAGTAGAAATGAAACAAATGGTAAATGTTTATTCAGTCATACAGTTCTGAAAGAAAACAACTGTTAATTTGCATGAGCTTGGGATCACTCAGCAGACTGCTTTGTAAGCTCCCACCTCTCAGCAGCGCGAAGGAGAGGACGCATTCATTCTCCCCCCTCTGCCTGCTCCAGGTGTATGCCACTTGACTTACATTTATTTTCTACTCCCACCCGTACTCCACAAATCAAAGATCACTTCAAAATAGATACTGTTGTCAGTTAGTTTGTGGAGGAGAAAGTCAACAGGCTAAACCCCTGGGGGTCAATGCAGACAGAGGCAGCCTCTACTCCATCTTCCAGTATAGAAAATTCTAGAATGATAAACTGCAGGTACCTTCTCAGTCATCAAATCACTTATATTTAATATCATAGTGCAATCAGGACCATTACCCCAGATAAATAAAAGTTAAATGTCCCATATGTGGGTAACAGAATGTAAGCCATCTAAATGTCGGTAAATCTTTTTGCGGGGAGTAATATCCTCTGATTTCCCTGTTAATTCATACCCCCCCCCCAATAAGGTGGGGAAGTAAGAGAAAAGGAGCATGTCCTCTCTCCACCTTCTCAGGATGAGACTTTAGAAAAGCCGACTTGAGCAGAAAATCAGTTATGGGGAGCCTTCCTGGGAAGCAAGACCAATGAGCCCTGGCTAAGGGAGGAAGAAGCAGCAGCTCTGAAGTAAAGAGGTCAGTGACTGTAACATCCTGGTACCCGAAGTGAGACGGGTGACAGGAAAGTCTACGGCAGCCGCACCCCAGGGAGCGAGCATGGGGGTGACGGTGGGGGATGTTAGGTGGGGGGGAGTTAGGAGGAAAGGAGGAAGGAGTCAGCAAAGTGCTGGGGAATAAGAAATGTGCTGGATTTCAGAACCCAGGTCAGAAACTGGATCTTTAGCGATCTACCCCTAAAAACAAAAGCACTCCGCGAGAAGGCAAGGAATAGAAACCTCTTCATACGCCTCACCCACGCACCCAATCCAGAGGAAGTGAACAGTGACTTACTGGAGAGTGTAAGCTCCCATAAGCCAAAACGTAGTGGCCAAAAGGCGCTCCCGCAGTGGCCCCTACACGTGCCCTTCTGTCCAAGGCACCTCCAGCTGGACACTGAGACCAACAGCTCCAGGAGGTAGCGGACTCTCCGTCCCTTTTTCTTCCAGATTTCCATTCGGAGCCTCAACTCTGTTGCTTCATTCTGTTCGGATTCCACTTCTGGTTGGGGAATAAACACTTGCTCTACTGCCTGCTTAGCAAGGCCGGGAAGGTGATGCCCAGTCCAAGCCAGCTGAGAGGGGCCGGTCTTTCCCCTGCTGGAACCGGAACCCTCTCGTCCTCCTCCTGGGCTTCATCACCGGGTCTTACACTCCACTGGGACTCGTGGTGGGGAGAAACCATTCTCGTTACTCACAACTTTGTGCCTACACGCATTCTCGACTGCCACTAAATTGCGACTAAATAGCCTGGTCAGGCTAACCCGAGCACCCTCCGTGGGGTGGCACTGGGCACCATTAAAAGAATACCTTTTCCAGGGGCACACATGCATTCCTACGGTGTTAAGAGAGAAGCTGAATCTCATCTCAAACACAAGTCGGTCTGTTTTAAATCTATTAGTGATATATAGGGGTTTATGTTTTGAACAATAAGAATAGAAAAAAAAATTTTGGAAAAAGCAAACTCCAAGGACACTTGGTTAAGTGGTCAAAATACTAATTTTTGTGCTGGGGTCTACGGTTTGAACTACCTCAATCAATCAGAATGCTTTTCCTTATCCAGTACAAACACATGAATTTTAGAGGTTTATTCTACTTATTTTCATGTCATGGGACAGACAGATAAAAAATAAAAATGGAAGTTTTGGCATTTTATATCAGCAAAAAGTCAAATGCTTTTTCTTGTTCTGCCATTGATATGTTTTTTTAAACCTCTGAATCACACACTCCACCACAGCTCCAACTACTGGTCTCCATGGCTTTTCCTAAGGACCTTGTCTCCCTTTCCACCAGCTGAGTTATCAGGCAGGGCCTTTTCGATAACATAGCTGTTAGTCTTTAAAAGTTTTGGAACTGGCGATTCAGGAAGTTAGAACGGGAAGAGATGTTTGCATTGGCTAAACAGCGAACATTCTTAAACTGTCCCTACTTGGAATGAGGCGGCGGGATCTGTCCCCCTCTCCTCCACGCTGCCTTCAAGCCACCGCCTCAGTGCTCCCAATGCCCCTGGGCACCTCACCCTCACCCTCACGCACACCCCAACTGTGAGCTCCTTGAAGGAAGGGCTCACATTCACCCTTGGGTGCCTGGTACGTGGCAAATGCTAAATAACAGTTTTGTTCAATAATAAACAAAGCAATCCTAGCTCTGACACTAATGAATTAATCTTGGACAAGTCCCTTTATCGTTCTGAGCCTTTGCTTTCCTATCCATTAAAATGCCTTCAGTTTCCTAGAGGAATGGTTAGGCTCAAACAAAATAATGACCGTGGAAGTGCTGCATAAGGGCAATAGATGCCTACAGCTGTTGTTAATAATTACCACTTGGGTCTGTACAATAAAACTGCGCTATTCAGTGGGAGGGACAGGGCGGTTTCTAAAGGTCTCCATGTCTTTTCCCCATAAGGAGCTTATAAAAATCTAGTTTTCTCAGAATTCTAAGATGTGAAGTTGCACCCACAGAGTCTCTCAGTGCTTTGTTTGTTTGTTCTCTCCCCGTGCCCTGTGCCCTGCCCCCCAGCCCCCAACTCCACATCAACATCCAGGTCTTTTCGAGGCTCGGGCTCCTGCTCTGGGAGAAGGCTGAGCTCAGGCGGCAGGTTCGCAGTTCCCGCACACACGCACGGTCGGTGTGGCAGCACACTGCTGTGCAAGGAGCCCGGGCTCTAACGAAAGGCTGGTGGGACCCGGTCAGTGCCACACCCTCCATCTCCAGCACCCCTGCTCCTCACTCCCAGGCTCCCTCCCCTTCACATCACCTGTCCTCCCTCTGCTCAGCTGCCTGGTGAAAGGGGAAAGCTTGAGTGAAGAAAGAACTCTCGAGTCTGGCCGGTGTGGCTCAGTGGTTGAACATCAACCCATGCACCAGGAGGTCGCCGGTTCGATTCCCGGTCAGGGCACATGCCCAGGTTGTGGGCCCGATCCTCAGTGGGGGGCATGCAGGAGGCAGCCAATCGATGTTCTCTCTCACCGATGTTTCTATCTCTCTCTCCCTCTCACTTCCTCTCTCTCTCTAAAATCAATAAAGGGAAAAAAAATAATAAAAAAAAACAAAAAAACTCTCGAATACATATAAACCACCTCTCCAGGGTCCTCTGGGAGCTACCAAGCTGGACCTAACAGAAGACACAAAATCTACAAAAAGCCCCCAAACCACAAGAATAAACAAGAACAGCTATTCCAGCATTGATGTAATAGCTTCCCATTCCTTATGTTCAGATGCCAGTAACGGAGGACTAGCTGAGTTCAGACTGACCGGTGCCAGAGACTTCATGAGACAGCGTTTATCCAGTACAGAATGAATAACTTCCACAGACAGCTGAATTATCGGAGAAGCTATACGAGTAACGGAAACTTCAGAAACGCCGGCGAGCGGGAGTGCTGCACACGCCCCACGCCCCCAGCCCCTCGCGGGAGAAAGGCCCTGCAGGTGGATGCAGGGCAGGGGACGGGGTCGGCGGAGCAATCCAAACACACTGTTTGCTTTCTGTCATCTGGCTTGTCTTAATCACGAACTGAAAATTCATTTATAATGCTGTACACAAACGCCATGTTTATATCGGTATCACATGCTGCTTGCTTGAAACCGTATACATTACAATTAAGAACAGAAATTCAAGTTAATGGTCAAAGACAACCAATAACAAAACCACTAAATTCCAGTTGTCAAACATCATTTAATATGTATATTGCTGTTGTCCTTAAAAAAAAAAAGAGTAATTATTAAAACTCAAGCGATGTGAGTGAGTGTTTAGGACTTCCTATGGAAAAGCCCGAGTTACAGAGTGTTCATTTCAGGTTGAAGAAAATCATGTGGCCATCCCTGTGCGCTGGCCTGGTGACTTTATATCCTCTTGTCAAACCTCAGCAGTGTTATTTGTAGTGATACGTGCCGGAGAAGGTTGGAGGTTCAAGTTGACAGGAGGGGCAACAGGAAAATCAACCAACTCCTTTCAAGAGATTACAACCTTCAACATGTTTGCGTCTGTTGGCTGTTTCTGCCAACTTTGTATGTCTGTGGTTGGTGGTGTTTTTAAAAAACGGATCCTCAAATCAGAGGTCAGTTGGATCCAGTCAATGCCCTTTTACTTTGAAATAATCCCAAGTGGCTAATGTACCCCCAGTTCATTGCTGTTGGATTGATTTGGTACGTAAATCTAAAACGTAAAGGAAAAAAACTTGGCTGATTTTTCAAGTATCTGAGATCTGGGAAGGTGAAATTACTAGCCCCCAATATACAACACGGCCCCCAAAACAGGGACGTGGCCTGTTGGAAGAGAACAAAGAAAAGAAAAAGGAAACCAGGAACAAGTAGGCCCTGCTGGAGACCAAGTTTTTTGGGCAAGGAGACATGTTATTGGTGCACTGGCCCTGCCGCCCAGGAAGTGTTCAGATTCTTAGCAGCCTCACACTGAACAGAGGAAGGTGTCTGACTATGGCAGGGGACGGTGACAAAGTCAGAAAGTAAGACGCGGCAATGACGGCATGACACCTCCCTGCAACATCTGTTTTCCTCAACTTGTCGTACGTTGGTTTCCTTAAGGGTAGCCCCAGTATTCAGTGCGTCTAGTATTTTGGGCCAGGCACTATATATATCTGGGCTCACTAAATCCTCATAAGAATCCAACATGTGCTAATTTTACAGATGAGTTAAAAAAAAAATGAGAGTGAGACAGAGACAGAAGAGGCAGAGAGAGAGTGACAGAAATCAAGCAATATGCCCAAGGCCACACTGACAGTGAGTGGCCGGATGGAAATCAAATTTGGCCCTCCCCTCCAAACCTGTGCCCTTTCCACTCATCTGTACTGCTTCTTGGGTTGTAACTAATGATGCAAATAATTTCTAGATGATCCCCCTCCATGTTTAAAATTTTTAAATCATTAGCTGACGTTACTGCACAGCGTGGAGCTACACAGCCGCAAGGGGACCAGACTCAGCACGAAACGTCCCTCCCTGGTCCTGTCCTGGGTCAGCATGTGATTGGAACCGGGGTCTAATAATATTATCGGATGTTACTAAATATTAAGAAAAATGTTTTAGTATTTAAAGAGTTCTCTATGTCAGGTGATTGACAGCAGTTTTATAACACTAAGCACTTTGAAATGAAAACGATTCCAACCATAACTGTTTACAGTCGGCCCTCGTTTATCGCGGTTAATCAGTTCCAGACTCTACCGTGATAAGTGAATTTCCGTGAAGTAGGATTCTTTATTTATACACAGTCGTCCCTGCCACTTCACGCTTTGACTTTCGCGGCTTCACTCTATCGTGGTTTTCTCAGTATAGTATTTGAAAAAACTGCGATAGAGTGAAGCCGCAAAAGTCGAAGCGCGAAGTGGCGAGGGACGACTGTATTCCATTGCTTTCTGTCTTTAAACGTTCTGCCTGACTCACAGATTACAAAATTTGATACTGCATGAGTTGATCTCATTGGGCCTGTTTCCTCACATAGAAAGTGACGTTACAGTCCGGTTGGTGTGGCTCAGTGGTTGAGCGTTGACCCATGCACCAGGAGGTCTCCAGTTCGATTCCGGGTCAGAGCACATGCCCAGGTTATGGGCCTGATCCCCAGTGGGGGGCATGCAGGAGGCGGCCAATCGATGTTCTCTCTCATCGATGTTTCTATCTCTCTCTCCCTCTCCCTTCCTCTTGCTCTGAAATCAATAAAGAAAAAAATTTTTTTTAAAGAAAGTGAGGTTATATCTCTGGGTGGACTATAAAAGGTTAATAAGTATATAATATTTTTTAATCCCCTGATTAATTCTAGTGATTGAACTTATAAAGTGTTTCAAGGACACAAGGATACGCCGACCTTTATGAATGAAAGAGGGAGAACACAACCTGGAGAAAAGTTCACATGTAAGTGAGGGCGTGGAGTGAAGGACCCCGCGGAGCTGCAGCCAGGCGGACGCTTCCTGTTCTCTGTGAACTCTGTAACTGCACACAGTGCTTTAAAAATAAAGTCATTTAGTAATGACCTGAAAGGCAAACTATTTTCTCATCCAGAAATGTTTGTCACAAGTGTTATGAGAACTGTCAGCTTTTATTTAGAGAGGTAATATAACAAACATTTTCCAAACACTGCCACTCACTCATTGTTTAAGGTGAGGAAACGCACGTTGTTTGAAACATTTTTTAAAAATGCAGTGACTGCTAAGAAACTGCCAACAATTTAAAAATGATTTTGTTATTTAAAAATACATTCCATAAAAATTTCTGGTAGAAAAGGTTTCAACTTTTAGCAGTACCTTGCTTTCCTTTAGCCACAAAGTATCTAAGAGTGCATGTATGTATGTGCATGGATACATATTTATATCTGATCTGCATACACATATATGCTATGCAGACAGCGGATCATTTTGTTTGTGTTTACTTGTTTGTTGCTATTTGATACAGACTAAGCGTTAACGTTACCAGGAACTAGAAGCCCCCAGGTCAAGTCTCTGCCAATCAAATGGACACTAAAATGGCAACTGGTTTAACTGTTACTCAATATTCTGAGTTTAACTACTTCTCTTATAAATGCCCTACCTTCCAACCCAAATGTCACAGAGCAGAATCAAACACATGTCCTTAACATTCATACATATTTTCCTTTTTCCATCTCCACTGGATGGCTTCCC
Source organism: Tadarida brasiliensis (assembly GCA_030848825.1). Lineage (NCBI taxonomy): Eukaryota > Metazoa > Chordata > Mammalia > Chiroptera > Molossidae > Tadarida > Tadarida brasiliensis. The sequence continues at coordinate 172,209,428 of CM061257.1, read as the reverse complement.
TTTCTTCCATTTCACACTGTAACTTCAGCCACGATCTTCCACTTGGTTACCCTTCCTGTGTTTCCTATAATTCTTACCCAAAACACACACAAAAAACAAAACAAACAGAGATACTGCTCACCCCCACCCCCCCGCCAAAAAAAAACACCTCTAACTAGTTTTCCACTGTGGCTTAACAGTACTTCTAAATATCAAATCGAACTGTGTCAGCAACTTGCTTAAAACAAAAAGCCTGTCTAGAGTGCCCCAGAGAAAGCATTTGGTCCACAGCCCCACACGAGGCCGTCCTCCAATCTAGCTCCCCTTCTCTGTGCTCTAATCGCACTAAAAGTTGTTGGCCGCTTCCACTCTCCCAAGCGTCCATGGCTCTGCACATGCTGTTCCTTCTGCTTGGAACACCTTTCCCCGCACACCTGTCCCTCTGCTCTGAACTGGGGCTTGTATGAATCAGCCTCCTGAACTTCCACTCCATGTACTCCAGGCACATCTCAATCCCAGCACTTTCCATGGTTTACAGGGCTGTATCTCCCAGTAGACTCAGCTCATTGGGAACAGTATTTGTATTTCAGGGAATCCCTGTATTCATGGGCCTGGTGGATGGCTGGCGCCCAGTAAGTTCTGCTTAGCAATTATCTGAGTGATGGAATAAAGTGAATGAAAGGCTGAGGATCTATTTAAAGACATGTCTAGTCGAAACTTGATTGTGTGACAGGCCAGTCCTGTGCCTCTCATTTTAATTCCCAAATATTTAGGTGCACTTGAAAATACATGATCTTGACCTCTAAGCATATTTTAAATATGTAAAGACCATTATCTCCAAGTGGAGTGATTTGAGGTAGATGGGAGGAGGGCAGATAAAAATATATAAAATGCTTTTGATTATTTTAGAGAAAGTTCTATTACAAAACAACAACAAAAATGATTACCCAATACAATTCTAACTTTCCTCAATTTCTATTTTGGAAATTAAATTTTCCTAAAAATGATGCTTTTTGTTTAGAAAGCCAATTCCATACACATATACACACAGCAATCTTTAGTGCTTAAAACAGTAGCAAGCACAAGAATCCCAGGGAATCATTTAAGAGGTACATTAAAAATTAACTTAAAAGAGCCACTTAGGAACACAAATGCCCAGCTATGGCACAATTATGAATAGGATGTCTGTATATATTTCTGTGTCTTATGATTTAAAAAAAATTTAATAAGTAATATCTTAAAATGAATACACTGAACTGTTAGGAATCAATTCTATACTTAGCACATACTGACTAGGGGTATATGAAAATAACATATTCATTAAAATTTTTGATAGATACACATAATCTGCATCAGTAATAGATAATAATGTAGATGAGAAAGCAAACTGGACAATAGTTGTTTTGAAAGTTCCACAGACTCACTGGAGTTCATAGTTCTCTCCAGTGAACCACGGATACTTTTAGAAAGTAGTGGTTAATGTAACAATGAGGTCAGAATCGGATTATTCAGACAATAATACATACCGAAGTTGAACAAATCGTTGAATAAATTTAAAAGGAGATACAATAAGTTGGTTCAGGCCAGCATCATGTTCTTATACTTATCACAGAGTGGGTACTTAATGGAAAACAATGACAAATTTACTTATCTTTTATAGGGCCTGAGACCTGTGCCAATAACAAATGAAACATTTAACTTAATGTAAATTTTTTTTTTTTTTTTATCCTCACCCGAGGACATTTTTTCATTTTTTATTCAGATAGAGTGGGAGGGAGAGAAAGGAAGAGAGAGAGAGAGAGAGAGAGAGAGAGAGAGAGAGAGAGAGAGAGAGAGAGAGAGAGAGAGAGAGAAACATCGACATGAAAGGGACACATCGCGTGGCTGCCACCCGCACGACCAACCAGGGCCGGGGACAAACTGCAACCGAGGTACATGCCCTTAGCGGGAACCGAACCCGAGTCTCTCTGGACCGCAGGCCGACGCTGTAACCACTAAGCCAAACCGGCCAGGGCCTTAATGTAAATGTTTTAGCGCTGAAAGTGAATCCCTGCTTTTACAAATGCTGGGGAAACTGCAAATTTTTTCCCTTTAGTTTTATTATAATGCACAGGAAACGGATATTTAAATTATATGTTCGTGCTGGCTGGGTTGTCCTTAAGATCCATTTGTCATGATCTGGTCATACATATACTCAGAAGTATGAAGACAACACAGTCACTTATCCACACTTCCTGCTCACTGGCTTGCTGATGGATACAAAAGCAGTGGGGGTGATACTGTAGGTGCCCAACTGCTTTAGGGCAGCTAGACATTGCAGTATTCAAGTCAATAGCCATATACCAGAAAAACTTCACACCACAGGGAGATCCTACAGCCTGAATATGCAATGTCTTGAACTGCACATGGGCTAAATAAGAGCTGTGCACAAAACAGCAGTGCACTGGAAGGCCATTTTCAAAGTTATAGTCTGAGTCTGAAGGGCAGAGGAATCCAATTCAATTTGGTAGAATGCAATTCAACGGAAACATTTATTGAGATGTATTTTAGCTCAGTTGGTCAGAGAGACCTCCCCTGATCACTTGAGCATGATTTGAAAAGGATGTAGGGATGTATTCATTTACTTGCTTATTTTTGTCTTTCCCATCATAAAATAAGCTCCCTAAGGAGGGAGCCCACATGGTGTCTCTCTTGGTCATTGCTGCATTGCTGGAGCCCAGAATAGTGGACACAGTAATATTGATCATATACTGTGCTGAATGAGTGAAGATATTACTCTTGCCCTTGAGCAGCTGACTTTAATTTGGGGTCTCGGAAATCTATAAAAGTGTGAACAAAATTGTGAGCAAACAGTTCAGAAAATAAATCTGAATTTGAAGCTGATTTGCAAAAGTTTACATAATCAATGTTGAATTCAAGATTTTGTTTTATTTTGACCTTCTTTCTTGGTTGGTCATTAACATCTAAAATCGTACTGATCCCCCCCCCCCCATATTAAAGAACACTAAAAGGAGAGAAAATAATACAAACATAAAAAAATGAATTGCTTTGCATAAGTTTAGAGATCCTAAGAACATGTATGCATCAGAACATGTGTTGATGTTAACAGTAAGCTTTCATATCTCATTTTGGATCTACCGCTCCAACCCTTCCTTTCCTGGTAGCTCACATACACCAACCGTTTTCTGTAGGTCCCTGGGTCAGTTCTACAAAACCTGGACACCTGGTTTCATTTACTCTTTCCCACTCAATCCATAAGGAAACTTTTCCTGGACTAAGTATAAAATTATGTGGTTAAAATCTGTCTCTTTAATTATAAGGTATTCAAAAAACAAAACAACTGAGAGTCCTGATATTTTTTCCAAAAAGTTCTTTCCTGGTGTTAGGGGCTGAATTGTACCCTCCTAAACTCTCACATATTGAAGTCCCAGTACCTACCCCAGAATGTGACCCTGTTTGGAGAGAGGATCTTCACACAGGGAATCAGGTTAACATGAGGTCATTAGCGTGAACCCCAATGCAATATAACTGGTGCCTTATGATACAATATGAACACAGACATGTACAGAGGAGAGATGCTTCTAAGACAGGGAGAAGGCAGCCATCGGCATGCCAAAGAGAAAGGCCTGGAACAAATCTTTTCCTCACGGCCCTCGGAAGGAGCCCTTGGAGGGAACCAACCCTGCCGACACCTTGATCTCAGACTTCCAGCCTCCAGAACTGTTAACAAATGAATTTCCGTTGTTTAAACCACCCAGGCTGTGGTATTTTGTTAAGACAGTCCTAGCAAACTAATACATCTAGAGAGTATAATTTTATTTTTTAATGTTGGTACTTTGCAAACTGAAAACATGTTATGAATATGAAATTATCACTGCAATTATTATTATTATTATTATTATTATTATTATTATTATTATTATTATTTTTGGTACGTGCCCCTAGCAGGAACCGAACCCGGGACTCTCTGGTCCCCAGGCTGAGGCTCCAACCGCTGAGCCAAACCGGCCAGGGCTGTCACTGCAATTATTTAAAGAGACAATAAAGTAAACTTTATTTTTAAGATTTTTCAGACTTAAAAAAAGATTTAGACCTAGTTGGAAATAGTTTGGGCTCAAAAGATTAAGACCTAGTTGACAGTAATTTTGTTTCCACAAGGTCAAGCATGTAGCTGAGGAATGCATCTGAGGCCCCCTCACGGGACTCTCCTTTTTCATGATGCTACACCAATTCTTTCCTTGTAAGGTGGAGGTCACACTGGAGTGGTCCTGGGATATATTTTGTTTGGTCTATAGTGTTTTTTCGTTTGCTTGTTTTTTTAATGTTAACACTATTTAACATGGAGGAGACTCAACATAAAAATCTGGAATATCAATATTATTTAAAGATTGGGAGACCTGGCCATACGAGGCCCCTTGTATCCACAGGGCCACAACAGGCCGAGACTGAGCGGTAGCTGCTCCCGGTCACAGCCTGCCTGCTCTCAGGGTCACCGCAGTGCCCTTCCTTTACATTGTCTGCCTGGGCCCTGCAAACATTTCACTTTGCAGTCTGGTCCAAGGGGAGGCCACCTGGGCTTCTCAGTGATGAGGAGTATGGTTAGTTCGCGTGCCCGGATAGACCCAGTATTTCTTTCACTGTGGACAGCACAGAAACAGCAGCTCACACCTCTGCCCTCAGCCCTGCCCCACTCCCATCCCGCCACTGATTTCACTATCATCTACCTGTCAGTAGTCCGCACCAGAGTTCCCAAGGTCTTCCAGAGAGGACATCAGGTAGTCTGCAGAAAGTGATCTTCGGTCAAGTAAATTTAAGAAATGTGGAGTTAAACAATGATAAGCATGTCTCCTTGCTATGGAACTTGTCGGAGCTTTTGAAATTTTAATGTAGTAGGCAACATGTTCTAGAATCATTTAACCACCAACCTTTGTTTTGGGGGAGCGTTTCCAGCAAACAGTATTTAGTGAAACTCTGACCCAAGCATGTCCCTTTTCCACACAAAATAAAATCGTTTTTGCTAAGTAATGTGGATTTCTGTAGTAAATATAGCGTTTTAGATGAATATTCGAATAGAATTTTAAAAAAGACTTTGCATGATAATTCATTTGGAATATTAACTTTTCAGTTTTTGTTGGCTGTGATATGTGCAGAGATGGCCAACAGTATGGATCTTTTAAATTCAATAAAATAGGTTTGTATAATTCTCTGTTATCAAAATGGAAACAGTAGGATGCATACTTATTCCCACTTGGCTCCAAGATGCATCTTCTGCTTTGCTTTAAATTTGCTAACATTTGGAATATTTGCATAATTAATTTTGAAGTTTGATAGTTGCAAGTAATAGTTAAAATATGCACCACCGTGTGCATTTCTCATAAAGCCTTTAACAAAATAATTGCAATACCATCTCCAAACCTACTAATAGCATATGAAACAATACCAATAATCCTTTTTTTTTTAAAGTTGATATTCTTTCTCTCAGAAACTGCAGTGGGCTTCCTGGGAAAACAAAAGCTAGGGAGGGAGCGTAGAGATCGCCTGCCTTGTTTTCTTCAAACTACAACACGGAGAGGCTGATGACTGTTTACTTTTATGCCATATAGTACATTCGATTTTAACATTCCTTCCAAGTGTCAGACGCTTTGGAAACATCAAATGCTGATAATATGAACAATTTGTGCCATTAATATTGGCATGTGATATTTACATTTGAAAGATACACACATTATGGCTATTAAAAATAAACCTATTCATTTATTCAACAAATATTTATTAATATACCAAATACTTATTATATACCAGGCACTGTCTGGTCTTGGGGATGTAGTGGTAAACAACAGGATGAAATCCCTGCACCTGCAGAACTTTAATTCCAGTGGGGCAAACAAAAGGAGGGGTGGTATAAATCATTGCGAAGGTGGGAGGACTATGGAGAAACAAGCAAGGAAGGACGATGCAAGATTTCGGGGAGGGTCAGGGCAGGCCTGAGGAGGTGACACGTATCCGACTTTTGACACTGAACCATGGGTATAGCTGAGAAGAGCGTTTTATGCAAAGGGAACATTCAGTGCAAAGGGCCTGAGGCATAATGTACCTGGCAAGTTTCAAACAGCAAAGAGGCCAGAGGGGCTGGTGCAGAGTGAATGAGGACGAATGTGGCAGTAAATGTAGGGAGATGGGGCCACAGTGGTGACTGGAGTGGACTGTGCATGGCTGTGAAGGGCAAAGTACCCTGGGTCAACAAGGGGACTGCTGCAAGATTTTTAGCAAAGAATTAACAAGATCTGACTTACACTTGATGATCTGGATGTTATGCTGAGAAAAGACTGCAGGAGGGTGGGGCGGAAGCAGGGAGACCGGTTAGACAGTTATGTCAATGACCCAGGGCAGAGATGACGATGACCTGGATGCAGTGGAGCAGTGGAGAGGGTGGAAAGTGGTTACATTCTAGATCTATTTTAATGATAGAAACAATAGGATTTTCAAAAGATCAGAAGTGCAATGCGAGAGAAATAAACGATGGTCCCAAAGTATTTTGCCTAAGCAAAGAGAAGGATAGGGTTGTCGTCAACTGGGATGGGAAAACTTTTAGAGACATCTGGAAATCAGATTTGGCCTGTTGCGCTTGAGATGGCTATCATATATCCGAGTAGAGATGTTGAGTAGGCAGCTGGATCCAGGATGAAGACATAACTTTTGGAAGTACCAGCACACAGAGGGCACTGAAAGCCATGAAGTCACCAAGAGAAATACACAGATAGAGAAGAGACGCAAACACCGAGCCCTGGGACACTCCAACATGAACAGAAAGAACAGTCAGAAGAGGACGAACCGTGAAGGGAGACTGAGAGCGAGTGGCCACTAGGGTTGGGAGAAGAACATCAGAGGGTAGGGCACCGTAGAAATCAAATAAGACAGTGTTTCCAGGAGCCATCAAAAAGCTATGCTGACTGTTGCTGACAGGTCAAGAAAGAGTGAGCTCTGAGTACCAACCACCAGGTTTATTAACATGGCGCTTTTGCTCATGAACACAGTTTCAAACTACATTATTATCTTTGTTAATAACTATGAATTTATGGGACAATCCAGGACACTCACACACCTTCACCTCTTTTCCAAAGCAAGTAGCCGCAGGCAGTTCCCTGCATATGTTTTCCTATTTGGGTTAAATGACCTTAAATTCCTGGATACAACAGACCGATTCAGCGATGGCCACCTGGCCTGCAAGCAGCCCGAGGCTGGGCCGTCATTAATCGAACAGTAGCTAGTTGGACAATAACTAAGTAACCCAGACACAATGGGGCATGAGAGGCACTTGGAGAAAAGGAGTCATCAGAAGATGGGCGTCCACAGAAGCTTCCCGTTCTCGAGGTAACGGACCACGGTGGCACCCAGTGAGAACCCTGGCCTGGCTCTATCACTTACACACGTTGCTGGCATACCCTGGCCACAAACAATACAGCAATATTTTCCAAATGCTCTTCCTGTAACTGTAGCCTCAAATGCACTACTGTGTTGGATTTAGTCTAGACTCTAGATGAGTCGCCTCATTTCAATAACTCAGAAGAAGGGCAGGTCAGAAGTAACGGGCGGGACAGGGACAATCCTGGCATTAGGGCATGCAGGAACAAAGGCATGAGAACGGGCAGGGCGCGCCTGTTTGTTTGGCTGGATTAGGGGTCGGACTGGGGAAGGCCGTCAATGTGCCTCGGGCTCAGGGGCCTCCCTCCCTCTGCAGGTACGGGACCAGCGCTGCAGATTCTCCAGAGGTTCAGATGTGGAAAGCGTAGACTGTCAGCAGCAGGGAACCCTTACCCCCTCGGCTGGAATGGGACAGAGGAAGGAGAGGGCAAGCAAAGCGGAGAGAGTGGTGGACACGTGCAGTCAGTGTGAAAGGACCCGAAGGTGAAGCAGCCGGGGGAATAAGTACCTTCCTCTGCACCCTGTGATCTCCTGCCAGTGCCCCCCCGACTGAACCCAACAGGAAGCCAGCAGGGAAAGGACTGCACTGATATGACCCATTTCGGTCAGATTTCCCGGTCACAGAACAGATAGAGTGGGATAAAGATAAGAGTCACACAGAGGGGCTTGGACCCTGTTCTTGGAAGAGGGACCCAAGGGCAAGGTGCAGGAGCAAAAGACAAAACAAGGAGGGCACGCGGTGTGGGAGACCCGTGCTTTCCTGGTTGAGAGAGCTCAGCACCCGGCACGGGCCAGCGGCAGCCCAGGGAGGGGGACACAGGTCCTCGGCCTTTCCATCGGCACTGACGGGCTGTTCACGCAGACGAGTAGGAGAGTAGGATGCAGGAGCACAACCACTCTCCACGAGAGCAGCATTTCGTGGAAACATGCCTAGGCGCTCTGGAGCGAAGCACGGGCAAGGTCAGGTTCTGCGGCACGAACTGGCCCGAGTGGGGAAGCAGAGGCGCCAGCAGGAACGAACACCAAGAGAACGGGTGACGGAGGGAAGGAAGAAATACGCACGAGCCGAGGATACCTTTCAAAGCACAGGAAACCTGCAATTCTGGGAAGAAGGAAAACCGAGGAAAGCTTGAAATGTACTAAGGAACCATGTTCATCTAAGAAGGGGAGAAGAAACGAAAACGGAGAGAGAGAGGGGGTGGCTTCACCAAGCCGTGTGGAGGCCTCTCTTCTCAGGGAAGCATGAAGGAAGGTCATGGGACGAGAAGAAACACAGTAGTGAATGTTCTGAGAAACTTAAATGAATAAAAGTTTTCTCTAAAAACAGTTAAACAGCCCTGGCCGGTTTGGCTCAGTGATTAGAGCATCGGCCCGCGGACCAGAGAGTCCCGGGTTCGGTTCCCACTAAGGGCACATACCTCGGCTGCGGTTTGTCCCTGGTCCCGGTCGGGGTCGTGCGGGTGGCAGCCACTCAATGTGTCTCTCTCACATCGATGTTTCTCTCTCTCTCTTCCTCCCTCTCTCCTTCCCGCTCTATCTAAAGATACATGCAAAAATGTCCTCGGGTGAGGATAAAAATAAATAAATAAATAAAAATAAATAAAAACAGTTAAACAGACTAACGAGCAGGGATGCTGCCACATGAGGCTCCTTCGTAAAGTGAAGTTTCGACAACCCAGTTCTGTGACCAGCTGGTAACTTCCCCCCAGATACTTCCCTCAAAGCCCCACGGTTTTTATTCTGCTCCGAAGGCATGTATTTCCACAGGATTGAACATGATTAACAAGTGCTCATTACTTACAGATGTACAAATACTAGGTGCTGGGAAATTAACATCAAGTATAATTAATCTCAAATAAAAGTAACAATTATTAAACACAATTGGTAAAGGGTGTGACAAATATATATTAATATTAAGATAATATATTTAAAATTGATATGCTAACAGCTTAACATGGAACCTTAACATGTCTTATCATAGTCTACCAATTAGAAATAATGTATGTGACTATGAAAGATTAACTTTAAAATTTAAAAGTACTGACAGACTATATATAGTCTTTTACATTTTAAAGTTGATCATCTACTATGCATACATATGCATATATGTATGTCTGGTAATTTTAGTGATTTAAAAAATTAATCTCAAATAAAAATGATTTAAAATGGTTAAAAAGTGTGTTGTAAGTATAAAGATAAGCATATTTAAAATAATTGATATGATAGAACCATAACATGGAAATCCTTACTTAAAATGTCTTAGTATAGTCTACCAATTAGAAATAATATGTGTATTAGTATGCAAAGATCAACATTAAATTTTAAAAGTACAGTAAAACTACGTATCTTTGGTAATTTTAGTGATTAATGCTTTAATTAAGAGATGAGGTACATGCAGACATATGCAATAAACTGACATAATTCATCATATTGCAAAGAATAACATGATGAATGCATATGTATATTGTGAATTATACAACGCACATGCAAATCATATACTCATTATCATGCAGACATTATTTTTGCTACAGTCAAAATGCAACAAATCTTCAAGTACTACTCAATCTACTGCATGACTATTTAAGAACGAACTAGTTTGCAGTATCTTGCAGAATGCTCATTTAAACAAGTTAATGGAAACACAGAGCAGACCTTTTCAGTGGCTACATCTCTGTGAGCTAAACTGGAAACAAGTCTCCGTACTATGTATCTTTTGTTCCATAGTGCCATTTTAAGTAGATTTTAATAAAGTCTTTAAATACACTGCAAAATTAATCTTTGTTTATTTTTTTAATGTGAACACTGAACACATTGGTTATTGACTAGTTGGGGGGGGGGGAATAACAACACTGGAAACAGTTTCTCAATGAAAGAGCAATGTCTTAAAAACACAACTCTTCTGAGATTGATTTGTCTTTGACTGTGGTGTCCTCAAAGGAAGACAATTTAAACATGAATACATTTGGTGCGAGGAAGTAGCCTGCAAATACTGTTGCCTGTGTGTTTGGTAAGAGCAGACTAGCACCCCAAATCTTGACAGAGGTAGAGCAGGATACTGCCAAGAACAGGCTGGAGTTTTTTTAAAAAATAAATGAGCTTTTTTTAAAATATGAAAATTAAAGAGAAGGAACAAAGTGCCTCTGAAATCCTTACACCTACTACACAGAATCAGAGTTGTGCTAAAAGAAAACAGTGTATATGTGAACATGTTCATTAAGATAAACAGTGCAAAAATCATTTTTTTCTGATCATTTTGAACTTTAATGTGGGTAAAAGGGCTTCGGTTAGTAGCGGGAAGACGGCTACTGGATGTTCCTAGCTTCCGGGGGAGATTCCATCAGCATACACACATCTGAGAGAGAAGGCCTTTTAAACCCATTATAGACTTCACTGCATTAGAATTCCCACTCTTAGATCAAACCTAAAGAAAAATATTTATAAGATCCATCATTGTGTGAATCAAGTAGAATAGCTTCCAGGATGGCTTTTTCTCATCTGGGATAAGAAGATAATAAATACCCTTATTAATATATTAACTTTATGAAATTTTATAACATTTTTAAGATTTCTTTAAAATGAAGAGTCTATTTTACTTTTTAATTAAATCTACTTCCCAGAAAGGTCTTTAAGGCTCTACAAAGTACATTGCATTATCTTATTGCTGACAGTTCTTGAAACCACGCTTGAATGCTTTCTTTATCCTTTGGTGAACAATTGAAAGATCATATGCTAAAAGGCTTTTGCTTTCTCTTTTTCTTGCCCTGTAATTAAGGCATTTTAATACATTTCCTCATAGTTGTTACAAGAGCAAACTATTAAGATTCATAGATTGAGACAATTTTGACTCCCATGATTATATAAACACGTATGATATGAATTTTTCCTAATCATGGATTTGAAAAAAATAACAACAAAACTCCTTCAAATAAAATGATTACTCTCTGGAAGGTTAAAACGAAATGAGGCTTCCTGTGTTGCCTTGATATATGTAAATTATCTGTAAAAATAGGAAAATACAACGCATTTGGTTAAATATTCTTTACTACCAATAGGGTAAATGATAAATTCATATTAAGAAAACATTTTCTCCAAATCAAGGTATATTTTAAGAGTTAGAAATCTTCAGATTTTTTGTTGTTGTTTACAGATAAAAATACTGAATACATGTCTAAAGACAGCCAAATAAACAGATTTTTAAATCATAGAAGAATTAACATTTTAATTTAAAAATACACAAATTTCTTCTTTACAGGTATACATCTAAAAGGAAATACATTTAGTTTAATATTCCTCAAATTGGGAAATTATATTTGCAACTCAAGAAAATGATCTTGTAAACAATGAGAGAAAAACAAAGCTTAAAATATAAGACAGATGTTTTAAAATTCATAAAATACAGGACTAAAATTATCCATTTACAATCTTTATAAACAAAAAAATGATTCACAGTGCCACTGAGGACACTAGATACTTTTTAGTGCACAAAGAAGTATGCTAATAGGTTTCTGTCATATTTTGAATAAATGTGTACAATTTCTTAGCCCTTCTATACTTTAGAAGATACCAGTTTGCTACTGAGTTAAAATACTGTAATTGAATTTGATGTTAGCCAATTAAATGATTTTTGGGGTAAACTTTGAAGATTAAAAAACATTTTTAGATTATAACTTATGATTTAAAATTAAGATTGGCAACATGAAAATATTAGAAAATATAAGACACTATAATTTTATACTAAAAAACAATACTTTAGACAAGATGGATATAATAATCCCCCTTACTTTTTAGGTTTTTATTACAAAAATTTTTTAATGTATAAATAGTAAAGATTCCCCCACAATATATTCAGCTTCCAGATTCTATATTCCTCTTTTAAATTTCTCTCAACTCAAGCACAAACTTTGCTGACACATTTTATTTATTTATTTTTTTAATCTTTTTTTTTTTATCCTTCCCCGCCGAGGACATTTTTTGTTCAGATAGAGTGGATGGGAGAGAGAGGAAGAGAGAGAGAGAGAGAGAGAGAAACATCGACATGAAAGGGACACATCGAGTGGATGCCTTCCGCACGGCCCAACCAGGGCCGGGGACAAACTGCAACCGAGGTACGTGCCCTTAGCGGGAACCGCACCCGGGTCTCTCTGGACCGCAGGCCGACGCTCTAACCGCTGAGCCAAACCGGCCAGGGCTGCTGACACATTTTAAAAGAAACCCCAGGCCTCAAGTCACTCCACCTCCACATATTCTCAAATGTATAACTTTTTTGAAAAAAAATGGACATTTTCTTAAATAACCACAATGCCTCAGCCAAGCCTAACAAAATTAACAGTATTTCTGGATGTTAAGAATCCACACCAGTCCATATTCAACTTTCGATGACTATCTCAAAAATTTATTTATTTTTTCTACTCTATTTAAGGGAATCAAAGGTGCAACCAGGTCGACTGCATTTGGTTGTGATGCCTCTTACGTCTCTGTTTCTTAGGACAGTTCCTCCTTTCCCCTCATCTTCATGCCTTTGCCTGTGCAAGAAACTACCTTGACCTCTTTTCAACTGAACTTGGGGACCCTACTGGAGAAAGTGCAATCCTTAGCTGCAAACTAAGCCTGTCAAAATGTTCAAATTTATTTTTTTTGGCCATAGAGGGGCAAAGAGGAAAACCCTGAGACATTTCTGCCTATTTCATGATCTGAATAACTTCCAAGAAACCCTTAAACAATTCTACCCTTCATACTTCATACTAAAGAATCTAAAACTGTAATAATCATTCATAAAAATTTGTGTGTTATAACATAACTTTGATATATTGGCAGTCTGTAAAATAGGTTTTATTTAATAGTGTTAATATATTTATGTATAAACTAAATGACAGCAAATAAACAAATAGATGTTTAGCAATTCTAAATTTATGAATACTTTTCTTAGAATGTATAAAAAATAATTGTTTTCTAATCAATCTGGGACAGAAATACAAGCTGGCATGTCTCTTAACTTTTGTTTTCATCTTTTTAAAAAAAGGATCATTGAACCAGACAGGCAGGTTTTCATTAAATTTAATTTGTGCGAAGCTTAAATATTAAGTTGAGTTACTAGGACAGTAAACCCGTTGATGATTCTGTCTTTTAAAATCTCATGTTTCATTTTTTTAAGGAGAGATGTACAGAAAATTTAGAGGATTATCAAATACTGATGAAAATTACAAGTGTTAGAAAAGAGAAAATTAAACTTTAACGTATTTCCATGGTATTCGTGTAAAATAAAAATGTAAATTAACATATATAAGATTGGCTTACTCTTTCCCTGCAACAGCTTTAGCTAATAAAACTTCAAAAAGATCAGTGATGTACAGTTTTTGAAAATCCAAAATATGAATGACTTTAAATGGAACCATGTGAAGTGAATGACAGTAAAGTGATCGTAGATAAAATTACCGAACTCAAATGAAATAAATTCAAAATGAAAAGGATGAAGGGCAATTAAGTACCTATTTTGACAATTCGAAGTGGTCAAGTTTTTAAAAGTATGACACAGGAACCTTAACCTATCTATATATGAGTGATAAATGAGGCATTTTGTGTCATTACATTCCCATAAATCACTTTCTTTAACTGCTGACGGCTTTTATCAGATCTAACCTTTTCAAGCTTCTGTTAGAGTGCTAACATTTTCAACTTTGACACATGTGCAGTTTACAAATTCTGCAGCTGATTAACTCTGGACAGAAGCTCACTGGCATCGTTGTATTCAAGTTGGGTGAGAGCCTTAGGGTCTCAACAGCTCAGACACTCACATCACAGTACAAAAATCTCAATTAATGTAAGGGGTTGGGCTGCAGGGTTGCTAAGCAATTGTTTTCTGTTGGGAAACAAACAGGAATAAGACCTCATTGTCCACGAAACAGGTGACTTAGGAAATACTAAGGAATAAAAAAGAAATAGAAAAACAAAATCCCTGGATACTAAGGGTTAACTTTTAATCAAGTACTTTTTTTTTTTTTTTTTTGGCTTTAAAACTACTTCTTTTGGCAATCAAGAAATATTTTTCAAAAAAAATAACTGCTAAACTTCAGTTTTGACACAATCAAAACAAAGAGAACCCAAGATTAATACATTTGTGGGGTGAGGAATATGACCCCAAATAAAATGTAATTTAAGTGGGACTGTAAAAATGATGAAACCATTCTAAAGTTAATTTTATGGATAGATTTTGAATCAAATTATAATATATAGCTTAACTCTCTTGTAAATTCCAACATTCTAAGTTAAAGGCTGTTTTGGATAATTCAACCAATCAATCAATTCAGCTGAAAAAGCAAAAATGAGAACTTCTCTTATTCCTCTTACTTTTAAAACAGTTGTGTTGAGATTATGAAAACAAAGCACGTAAAAGGTAATTTAACTTCTGTTGAACTTACTGTTAATTACTAATTCATCTTAGAGTATCTTTTATACACATATCAGAATATGCTACTTATTGCCAACATGAAACATTTGACATATTTATCACAAGATGAAACTTTAAAAACATCAAACATTTGCCTATTAATAATGTAGCAATAAAAAAGGTAAATATTTGTACACTGAAATCTTTTACATCGCAGACAACAGGAAACCAAGACTCCACAATATTTTTAATTTTAATGGTTCAAATTTCTTAGTAGAAGAGTCAAATACAACAGTTGAACTTGACAGTTCTGAGGGTTTTGATGATTAACACAAAAGTCTGCAGGTAGACAGCATGTGTAGGTCAATGTACTTACATAAAATACACATATATAAGTACATGTGAGAAGATGTGAGTCTGTGAGGACAGAGATGTTCAAGAAACTTATTTAGAAAAGATAGTTGACAAAGACTGTGAAACAAAGCTAAAGTTTATAAAAATAGTGTCTTTGGCAATAATAGCCAGACTGAACAAATCTTGATACTGGCGGTTTTCCCACCAGAAGCCTGCTACTGGAAATAGTATTAGTGCTGATAAGAACTACTGGCCATCAAACTTAAATAATAAAACCTAAAGAGCCGGCCTGAAGGTACTCAAGTAAAAATGTTTACCAGAGCACCTCCCGCAGATCGCCTCTCGTGGATACGTAACAAATCTTAGAAACGTAGTGGGGAGGGACCACTTTGTCCAGCATCACAACCCACATGGTCTCGTAATGTCTCCATCTCGGGCCTACCCAAGACAAATTAAAAACTTCTTTATTTCACTAATAATATCACTCATCACAGGAGCTGGGCAGTTACACGTTGACAATTCAGATGTAAATCCTGGGCTGCCTATGAGTATTCATGACAAAGGCATATTTATCATTTAAAACAAAGGACGTGACTTCTTGGTGTTCATATCAAAGCCCGGTGATGGATGAGGCCATGCTAATCAAACGACGGGACGAGAAAGGACACAGATGTTTGCTACTTGGATTAAGAAAAGACGATTCCCTCCCCTCAAACTTCCCCAATAGGGTCACTTCAAACTGTTTTAAATGTGCGATTTTAAATAGATATCTAAAAGTTTTAAAAATTCCTAACTATAGTTGTTACAATATAATAAATACCAGGGTTTTTTTTTTTTCAACTTGAAATTATGGAAGCAAAATTCTGGAAACCAAGGAAAGGGTAGACTAAAAGAGAGTAATAGTTCTCCAGATGTAACCCAATTATTATTTTTCTGTCCAGAAAATGAAGAGACAGAAAGTCTATCATCCCACCCTTTTACAAAGAGCAGAAGTGTGAGCTGCCGTCAGTGTTAGGACCTACCAGGCGAGCAAAGTTTAAGACATTTTACCACATTTGTTTCTGACCACTGTTTCTTTGATTTTCATTCCAAACCCTGTTCAAGTTGAAAGGCATTTAAAAATAGTTGTTGTCCATATTTTAAGGTTTCTTTAAAACTTTAAACACAATTAATTCTGGTGATTTTAGCGTTCATCACTATTTTGGATGCGAGAGACCAAAAACAAGTGTGGCATTAAAAAGACAAAGATATTTACCGCTGGAGCTATTGCTAGTGCTTCCCCCCATTCCACTGATGAAGAGCCATCATCAGGACCGGCTAATAGAAATCCAATTTACAAGGCCCTGCTCATTTGAGTGCCTCTCAGGAAGCACAGGATTGGTAACCCTTCAGACCTGCAAATAAATGCCTAATCTTCCAGGGCAGAACTACTTTAATGTTGGTTACTGGGCAGTCATCATTGCAAGGTCACCTTGAAGAAGTGCGGATGGCAGGGGGGTGGGGTGGGGGACCTATTAGGTAACCCATCTGTTTCCTGCCAATTTTTCCTGCTGCTTTTCAATCCTGGTGAAGCACACTTGTTGTTGATAAGCTTTTAATAGTCGGAGTGGTATATGACAAAACAAACAAAACAAAACACCATATGAAGCCATATGGGAGGAAGGAACTACTTATGCATTAAGGGAATATGCGGATAGTTTGTGTCATCAGGTGAAATGCTAGGCTGGCAGCTGACACGCAAGTTTCCCCTTTCGGTAGGATCACCTTCCTCTCAAAATGATGGGTACGACAAAATCACCACGATCTCTTTTTGTGCCCACACCTTCTGTGCCTCTTGTATGGAAAATCAGCACTACGTTCAATGTGTCCCTGGTGCTGGACCAGCAAGGACATTCCATTTACACAACTGAGTTGCACATACAAGTTTACCAGGGCTTACTTTTCACTGGCTACGGTAACTATTATATGTCCGACTTATAATGGGCATGCCCCCCTAAAGTATATACCTGCTTCTCACGGAGGGAATTAAAAGCTGAATATTTCAGAGGGCTTAACACTCAATATATTAAGAGGTATTTATAGAATAACAAAAATCTTTCACCTTTTGGCCCTTTTATGAAAAATTTACTGGGTGCCTAATACATTTAATATTCAGTAGCATGTGAGAATAATTTTTATGCAACTCCGATAGTTAGAAAGATAGATAACTCAATTATTAGACCATCTATCAAAATATTCAGATGTATAAGAGGCTACTAAAAAGATTGATGACTGAGAAAGTCCACTGATTCTCTAGCCATCATATTCATGCATTTGGCCAGACAACATTTTTCGCTGCCTTCACAAGCAAGCTTCATTACCCATCACTCCACTGAAAAGAGTTTATTATGAGGCTGCCATCTTGGCAAGACTATTATTTAGATGATAAATGCTGAGGGGGAAAACAGTGTGTCTCCCTTTTTTTTTTTTTTTTTTTTTTAAGAAAAAAGATGAGCTTTTCTGACAGATAAAACAAACAGCATCTACATTTCTAATTAACTTAAATTTGGCAGATACAAGTATAGGTCAGTTAAACCTATGATGTTATCTTCTGTCTGAATTTTACCCTTAATTTGTGAAATGTAAATGAACTAATTAGAAGAAAAACAGCATGATAAGTGACAACACGCTTCAGCTGGGTCTTTGCTTCCTGACATTTATGATCAATTATAATAAATTATTGCCTTTTTAAATAATTGATAGAATATATATCTTTTCTCACCACAATGAAAGAAATTTTATCAAGAATTTATAAAAGAAGGCCAAGAACCTAACAGAATAAGAGAACTTTGTGGTGTACTTCCTGAGGAAAAGATGTGTATAAAATGCCATAACATTAGAAACAACTGAGTAATCTATGCCTATGTACCTAGGGGTGAATTTAGACGAAAAAATGTGTAGACATTAAGTCACTGGTAAACCCAGTAAAAACATCATCAGGACTTAACCTTTTCCCTGTCATTTCAAACAGATTTGCTGTGCACTCAAGCAATTAGTGACAATAGTGTGTGTGTGTGTGTGTGTGTGTGTGTGTGTGTGCGCGCGCGCGCACGCACGCACAGATGCACCTGCGTACCTGGATGCTGGGTGGGGTGGGAGTGGGGGATTACACTATCACGCGAAGAATGAGAAAAGAAAAAAGAATTTGACCACTTGAGTTTCAGCAGGAAAACCTGTCATTGTTAAGTAAAATTAATCCATGTAATAGTTAAGTGAAAAGCGGTTTTCAACGATTCCTATGTAGACAAAGACTCTACATTGAGAAGTACATCTGTAATGCTGAATATAGGTGTCAATTAAAAATTGCATCCATCCTGCAAGGTGAGGCGTGCGGGGTGGCTGCGCCTTGGCACGGTGGAATGTGTGTGACCAGGCCCCGGGCAGGCCGGGCAGGATCAGGCCTGTCAGCTCTCATCGCACACGGACTTGGAGGTCCGATCGGAATAGGAATGCCGGGAAACTGGTGAAGCCTGTGGTGACCGACACAGGCGCTGGAAGTGCTTTGTCTAAAGTACTGAGGATTGGTTTCCAGGGACAAGACAACATTTGGAAGGGTGGAGAAAACAGAAGGAGAAACAATTCCAACAAAGGTGTATAATGTCCGGGACTCTACTGGAAAGTTCAGAGATTGTGTAAGATAGGTGAACAGTTAAACAACTAAGGACTTCAAAATTTCAGTCCTAATTTCAGGCATGCCACTAAAATACTTATCTTGGAGAAAGGCATCTTAATTTAGCACAGTTATCACATTTGGAAACAATATGATTGAAATACTTGAATAGTCCTTCTTCCAATATTATGACAAATACATAAATGTTTCTACATTCTGCAAAGTGCCCCAGGTGCTTGGAGAATATTATTACACTTATTTTATATTTACTAGTTGTGGAGAGAGCAAGAAAGTCTTCCTGAAGAGCTGCTCCTGATGAATAAATACTTAGCTTACTACTTCTATATTTTAGAAACTCATTAATGGTAAACATTTTTCTTTCCATCCCCACACCATGATATCACATCAAGAAATCATATGGGTAACTAGTCAAAGCTCCACTTCACAATGAGTAAACCTAACATAACATATTTAAACATGACAGAAAATTCTCTTGATAGCTCTCTTTCCTCCACCCAACTCTTCAAACTCATAACACATGATATACCTCTGAGGCAACTACTTCAAAAGCTATCAAAGATTTACCTTTATGTACACTAACTTCGCACTTTAGAGGCAATCTTCAAACATCTGAACTACAAAGAATTCGTTCCTATCACAAAGCTGAAGACTGCAGAACAGCAGAGAGACCTCCTCATTTGTTTAGTTTTTCTCTTTCAAGCATTAACAATCACCGCTTGTGTTTATCATTTTGAAAAATGAATTTAATTTCTTTAATTAGAAGCCTTAATAGTTCCAAGTAAGCTTTTCAGCAGTCATTTCTGTCCATTTACATTTTTCAGTACTTCTGTATTGAAGGAAGCAGCGTTTCATGTTCGCGCGTGTTTATCTGTGAAGGAGACAGGCAAAGAGAGACATGCAACGAGTAGCAGGTAACCTGCCCAAACCTGAGTCCCTCAGTGTGGCAGGAAGGTCAGATCCTCTCAGCATTGTACTGGGGTGTCAAAATGCGTCAACAAACCATCACACTGCAGGAAGAAGAATGACCTTTCCATCCTTTACGTCTGAGCTGCCGACGGAGCTCTGGACGTGGGGTATGCATGAATGGTTTTCCAAGCTGCTTGACAAATGCAACTCCCAAGGTTTCTTTCAAGTGTGATTGTTAAAAGCCCCAGGTTCCTACATTTTGGTACAACTTTCCAAACCCGTGTAACTCATGATAGACACTGACGTTAGGTTAACTATCAGTACTCCAAATGATCAGACTCAATGCAATGGGACTAAAATTACTCTATAAATGTTTACATGTTGAGAGATGAAGGTTGAGAGTCAGTAAATTTAGAAATAATTTTATTCACTCTGAGAGTAATATTTATTGTTAACAGATTCTCTAAACTTCATTATAGCTGTCACATCACAGTTGTCTTCTTTCTCTCCCTGCCCATAAAAATAGGCATTTTCCCACTCTTCCCCTCTGTGCAAACTCGCTCCACTTATTTCTACCGAGGATAAGCCCTAAATCAATTTATCCCTGATCCATCACTTGGGCTCCTAATGCACAACCCAGCAGCCTTTGGACATCTCGAAATATTGCAGCTAAAGTGATCACTAACCTAGATTATTTTCTACTCTCAATTCTTTCATAGCATCATTGCTCTCCCCATCATCAGTATCACAACCTCAAAGTTATCTTTGTTCCACACCCCCAGTACGACACTGAGTTGCGTGCCAAATTCTGTACACCCTGTCCATTATCTCTGTAAGTCCACACAGTCGCCTCCCATTTCCCCGCCACTGTCATCATTGGGGAATTAGTGGCTTAGTTTAATATGGATGGCTGCATTAGCAATGGTGTTCCCAGCCCCAACTTCTTGTTTCTGTCCACTCTCAACACTGCTACCATAATGTCCATCCTAAAGTTAGGTCCTGATTATGCCACTCTGCTACTTAAAAATCTCCCCTGGCTTTCCAGCTGTTTTTCCAAGCTGCTTGACAAATGCAACTCCCCAGTGACCCTACCCTGGGCATTTAACCTCTCTATGCCTCAACTTTCTCATATGAAATGAGGATAAAATACTAGTGTCTACCTCATAGGACTAATGCATGGATTAAAGAGGACTTCAGCCAGTGCACTGAGCACAGGTGGTGCTCCGTGTTAGTTACATTTGTAATCTATGGACAAGCTCTGTTTCCTATTAGATTGAATTACATGACTTGAAGGCCAGGTTAGAGTTTGCTCATCACTGTATGCTCTGAAATGCATAATATGCTGCCTGTACTGAGAAGGAACCAAATATCTACTGTATTCAATCATATATCTATGTGACCACTGGTGGATCACTTTGCTAGAACGTGTTGAAGTAAGGATATGTAGTGGTAAAAATATTCATTGCACATGAACACAGTGAAAGGCAATGAGGCTGATGGAATATTTTGGTCCAGTGATGGGTTCAATATGGCTTTGCACACCTGGCCTATGCACGTAGCCAGTGACTTCATTTTCACCACTCTCCTAGTCAATATAGAGTGCTCTGAAAACATCATAGCTGAAGCTGTCAAGGATGACTGTGAAAGCCTCATATTTATGTAAGTTGATGAGCCTTATGAATTAAAAAAAATCCCCTTTATGAAATAAAGAAATTTTGCATGAATTTTGAATTTATTATCACTTGAAATGAGCCATCAGGGATGCTATAGGACTAAATTAAAAATGGGGAGGTGGTGATGCTTAGTAAAGCTGCCAGTGACAAAGGGGAAGAAAATGGCAAAAAGGAATATATAAGGAGAAGCTAGAAGAGGTTAACTTTCCTTGTATAATCCTTGTGAGAAAATAAGGGTGAATAACACACAGGAAACAGCTCAGTGTCAGTAACTAAAGTTGGAAAAGGAGTAAAACAAGAGAGTGGAATTCACCCATATCATAAGAGTAGACGAAGAACGTAAAGGAGAGAGCAAGAAAAACACAAAAGAATGTAAGTGCCTCATGTTAATGGATAAATGGAGTTCACAGAAGTTTAGTTTTTACACAGACATGACTTCCAGAGTCAATCAGAAATAAAGGATGTTGACCATTGCTATTGTGTATCCACATAGATTTGTTTTATGAGAAGAGTATGGGACATACAGATTGTGTTCGTGACTCATTTTCCATACTCCCCATGTGTGAGAAGGGAATGATCAAGGGCAAACTAAGGCAATGCAGTCTCATCACCGATAAGTCTCCCATCCCAGGGGATTTTTGAATGGTATCTAATAGCAGAAGATACTAAAAAAAAACAAAAAAAACAAAATGGGACAATGTGTCTCTGACATGTAGAAGGAGAGAAAAGGGAGAGGAAAGGCATAACTGCTGTTAACAGGGCTCTATTTCACCGAAGACAGCCAGCTTTATCTTAGTCCAAAGGGCAGCAGACGCCCTTAGTGAGTGCCATCAAAATGGAGGATAAAAGGGGAGCATCTGTAATGCTTTCAACAATAAAGATACATTAAAAATAAAAATAAAATAAGCAATTTTATGCAGATCAAAAAAAAAAAAAAAATGACCTAACAACCACAGGCTGTTAAGGCCAATCTTTGGCCTTCACCATACCAAAAGCCTTCTCTTTTGTTGGGCAAAAAGTAGTTACTGAAAATCCTGTCCAACTCTTAGGAGACTAGAGAATGAGAGGTAGAATATATGGATGTCTGTATGAGAGCGAGAGAGATACCAAAAGAAAGAAACTTGAAGGTCTCCACAGTACTCTCACAGATTATTCTACTCAGAGTTGATGTTTAATAACATTTGTTTAGGGTGACAATAAAGTCTATAAATTAAACAGCACAAATAAGATTACAAGGTTAACGCTGAACAAGACAAACTGGCTTACAATGTGTTAAATTATGTGTTAAAAACCGTAATTGAGAGGCATCTACTTGGGGACAAGATGGGGTAACAAGGATGGGATTTATCCTCCTACTCAGAATAACATAAAAAAACAAACAAAATAGATGACAATAAACATCAAGCAGTAAGGGACAGTGACATCTGAGTGATGAGAAACAAAAGCGGGTGCCCTTTGATGACCCCAGCTTGCCAACTGGAGAGTTTTCAGGCTGCAAGGTGGGGAGGAGGAACCTAGATGAAGCCAGTGTTCTCTCACTGAGTTCAGGAGACACTGCTGGGAGAATGGGAAGATCAGGCAGTTGGAGTGTGCCATAAAACAAATCTCAATAACTGTAAAAGAATTCAAGTTTGTTTCTGACCTCAATGGAATTAAATTGGAAACTAATAACAGAAAGATATGTAGAAATTTTCTATATATTTAGTAACAAAATAGCATACTGCCTGTGAGTCAAAGAAGAAATGAAAAGTTTTAAAATGTTTGGAACCAAATAAAGATGAAAATACAACATATACAGTACTTCAAAGAAAATACAGCACTAACCTGCCTATATTGGAAAAAAGAATGGCTTCTACTCAATAACTTCAGCTTTCTACCTTAGGTAACTAGAAAAAGAAGAGCAAATGAAACTAAAACTAAAGAAAAGAAAAGAAATAATATAGATTAGAGTAGAAATCAAAAAAAAGAGAAAAAAAACAATAGAAAAAAATCAATAAAATGAAAAATTTGTTCCTTCAGAAGACCAATACAATTGATAAACCTCTAGGCAGACTGATCTGGAAAAGACAAAAAGATCAATACCATGAATGAGAAAGGTGACATCACTACAGATTCTACAGATATTAAAAGCATAAAGAAATATTTTAGCAAGTTGATGACAATACATTCCACAACTTAGATGAAATGAACAAACTCTTTGATTTTTTTTTTTTTTAATCCTCACCTGAGGATATTTTTCTATTTATCTTCAGAGAGAGTGGGAGGGAAAGAAAGGGAGAGAGAGAAACGTCAATGTGAGAGGGACACATCGACTGGTTGCCTCCTGCATGACCCTGACCAGGGCCAGGGACAAACTGCAACCAAGGTATGTGCCCTTGACCGGAATTGAACCTGCAACTCATTGGTCTGCGGGCCAACGCTCTACCGCTGAGCCAAACCAGCCAGGGCATGAACAAACTTTGAAAGATACAAAGCACCAAAGTTCAATCAAGGAAAAAAAAAAAAAAAAAGATAACCTGAATGCCATCTTTTTTTTTTTGCTTTGAAATTTAGAAACATTTTATTAAGATCTTAAATACAATTCCTAAAATGCCAACTTCTCCAGAAAACCGTGGCTACACAACAATGCATTGTCTCTATCATGCTAGAATGTACATTAGACTCAAATACAGAAACCATGAAACAAACCACCATCCTTTAACAATTTGAGCAAAGATATAATGCCTAAGGAACAACATAGATAGACTTCCAAAGCATGGGTTGGTTCACTTTAAGCACCATAAAAAAAAAAAAAAATTTTAAAAAAAGAAGAAGAAGAAGAGCAGAAATGCGTGAGTTTTCGGGTATACACATTAAGTTGAACGTTTGGCAGTAGGAATCAGGACATTTTATCATGTAGCATTAACACATAATTAGAAAACTGTGTAGTGTCAAAGGGATAGAACCACCAGTATTTAATGTTGTCAACTAGGCAAGAACATGTTCTAGTGTTTCTTCTTCATCTAATTCCTGCATACAGTAGTAGCAGCTTTGAAATGAAAAGAGGAGCTTGCGCTCCTTTTATTTTCTGTTTAAAGCAAAACAGAAAAACTGAAACATAAGCCCTGTTATACATTAACAATTTTAAAGAACATCAATTACACAAGAAAAAGACTAAGAACAAAAAGAGTGTTTACAGATACCAGACATAATATTGAGTAGTCAGTAGACCCTCACAGGGCTTTGCGGTGGTATTTAGCTGAAGCCACTTTGTAATCACCGGATGTAAACAGAGACACAGCGTTCTTTGCCAGATATTTTAGGAGATCATGCAAATAGCCCAACAATAATGCAAGGCTCTTCTCATCAAGGGGCATATACGCCAACGTTGCTTTGATATCTACGAATAATCTCAGTAGGTGTGGTACTCCATAAACCTGGGACATGGGTACATCAGGGTGAGCCAAGAGGATTTCGGCACACTGGGGCCTCTCAAATTTGTAGAGCAGCTTAGTGATCAACATCACGTTGAAGTATTCTTTTATTCTTGCAATGACTTCATTCACTGCATATTCCTTATCGTCAACATTTCCTTGAGATTTCTTGCAGCGCATACTCTTCTAGAATGGCATCTACATTTTTCTTAGCAGGGAGCTGAAATAGCTGCTTCTGCCTGGTAATTAAGTCCCAGTCCGCAACACGCCATGGTTTTAATTCTTCAGGAATTTTCCCCTTTACTTGCATTTTATTCTTAAACACCTCCTTACTTTCAACAGTGAGGTGAGCCTGGGCCATCTTCTGCTGAGGTGGCTGAGGGGCTTCACTGGTACTGCCACCATCTCTGTTTCCAGGAGTTTTCTGTTTGATCTTTCTTGTCTTCCTCACAGATCCTGAAGGGGTGTTCTCTGCAGAGCAACCCCTTCCCCCCATTTTCCTGGGAGGGCTGGTTCCAGATTCTTCTGCTGTGGACCAGCTGTCTTCCTTCCTGACAAGGCCTCTCTTACCTTACTTCTCTGCGTGTTGCTTCTAATTGGTTTTGTGAAGTTGTTTTCTTCACTAGATTGTTGTCCACAAGTCTGAGAACCCTACTCTCTGTCAACCCTGTTTTTATTTCAACAAATGATACTCTTCCTTCTTGCTCTTCCAAGAACTCCTAGAATTTTCCCAGATAGAATCTTATAGATCTTCTGGGATGGTCTGGAAGGATGAGATGAGAAACACAACCCAAGATTCTGTAACCAGGATCAGATCTTCTGATCCTTAGTATAATAACAGTTTTCTGATAATAGCTAGGAGCCAACATGTGATCATTGCTGTCCCTTCAACAGTCATAGTCCCTATATTTTTTAAAGAAACTGATTTTGTAGTTAAAAACCTTTCAACAAGAAAACAGGCCCAGATGGTTTGACTGGGGAATTCTACCTATCATTTAAGGAAGAAATAATAACCATTTTCTACAAACGTTTCCAGAAAATTGAAGAGGAGGGAATACTTCTCAATTTATACTATGAGGTCATTGCTCTAATACTAAAACATGACAAAGGCTTAAGAAGGAAAAACAAATCACAGACCATTATCACTCATGAACATAGATACAAAAATTCTTAACAAATTTTTAGCAAATCATATCCAACAAAATATACAAAAGATATTGCTTCCTAACTAAATGGGGTTTATCCTAGGAATGCAAGGTTGGTATGACTTTCAAGAATCAATCACTGATTCACAATATATATATTTTTTTCTTCATTGATTTTTAGAGAGAGAAGAAGGGAGAGGGAGAGAGAGATGGAAACATTGATGAGAGAGAACATCAATTGGCCTCCTCCTGCATGCCCCCCACTGGGGATCAGGTCCAAACCATTTCATTCCTAGATGTTTGCCCAAGAGGAATAAAACCCTACAATGACTATTATAGGAGCGTTATAACTAATAGCCAGAACAAAAAACAGCATACATGTCCATCCACAGGTGAACAGATAAAGAAATAGGGCAGAGCCACTTGAACACTTCTCAGCAATAAGAAAATGAAGTATTGATACATTCAACAACATGGGTAAACACGGAAATAATTACGCTGAGTAAAGAAGCCAAACAAAAGAATACATGCTATATTATTCCATTTAGAGAAAATCCTAGAAAGTGTAAACTAATCTGTGGTGACCAAAAGCAGATAGGTGGTTGCTGAGGGGCAGGGGGAACAGAAGGCACGGAGAGGAAGGATTCCGAAGGCAGACAAGGCGCCCTTGGAGGCGGTAGGTATGTTCACTGTCTGTCATGGTGAGAGCTTTGTGAGTTTATACATATGTCAAAACCTGTCCAATTGTACACTTTAAATATGGGCAGTTTATTATATGTCAATTATATCTCAATAAAACTATTTAAAAAAACATTATTTATTAAAACAGACTTACTTTTTTACATGCTTACTTTTTCTGTACCATGTACAAAAAACCCTCTGATTTTGTAAATTTCAGGTCCAACAATTAGGGTTATTGTATACTGGATGTATGGGTATATAAGACAGGCTTTTATATTAATTCTACAGCTATGCATCTGATGAAGAATAAGGGTTTGAGAGAGCAACAGAGAACACCTGGCCCGTTTTCTCCAACCACATGAAGGCGAATATCTAAACCTAGTATGCTGGAGAGCGTTTTGGCTTCAGCTTAGCAAACCCATTAAAGTAGGTCTCTTGTAACAGACTTATGACCATGACTGACATGAAGCAGCATGGTGCAGCCTACAGCACAGGGGTGCGAGCTCACAGGGCTACCTGGGCTCAGGTTCTGTCTTTGCAATTTACTGCCTCAGTCCTCACTACGAACTCCTCAGAAGTACAGCCTGGGTCCCTACTGACTAACATTGTGCCTGTGAAGTGTTTGCTGATCTGAACCAGTATTCCTTAATAAAGCTATTATTTTTCTCATCAAGACTCTGTTTAGAAGCAGACAGGCTAGGGATGCGAGGGCTAGCTGGCAAATCAAGGCCGGGGAAAGGATTGGGCTTCAATGATGGATGCAGATTAGCATCACCATCTAAAGATTTAAAAAAAAAAAACAAAAGAAAAACTCCCAAGGTCCAGGCTCCACCACATACCAATTAAATCAGTTCTCCAGGGATCAAGTCCACATCAATATTTTAAAAGTGCTCCCCATGTGATTTTAATACGTGGTGAAGTTTGCTAGACACTAAGGCATATTAACATCAATTCCAACCTGCTCTCCATAATTCCAGAATCATTCTCAGAAATGGACTCTATTCTTGGGCTCCTGACGCTAACTGTGCTCCTGAGTCACACACATCCTATTGGCAGACTCTGTTTTAGTCTTCCCTCACTCTCTCTGTATGATAGTAATGGTTGTGTTTCTACTCTTAGAATGGCCCCCCAATCAGTTGCCTGTTGGTTTGGTTTGGGGAAACATTTCTGACCATATGTGACTCATACTATAACTCTATCATAGTAGGTCCACAGAGTCATCCTTTCAACAATTATTTAGCCCCTGGATTTGGGAAATGGGTCAATATGCTCTCCCCACCCACCCAATCTTGCATATGCTTAAAGACAGTAATCAAATATCTTTCTGAGAAATTGTAATTCATTGATATTTGTCAACAAACTAGACTGTGGTGATTACTTAGCAATATATGCAAATATCAAATCATTATGTTGTATACCTGAAACGAATATAATGTTATCTGTCAATTACACCTCAATTAAAAAAAGAAAAATGAGGCATTTTTTCTCATTGTCCTTTGAGTAACATTCTCCAAGAAAAAATTTTGGCCCTATTGTATTTTAACGTCACAGTGTCTGACATAATCCTAAATGGTTGATTCAAAATGTTATTGTCTGTCATATATCAGAAAATTCATTCATATATTCATGCACTCATTCATTCAATTAATATCTACTGACTGCCTATGGTGTACTAGGTATTCCACCAGCTTCTGGGTATTTGATGATGAATAAAACATATAGATAACATGGAACTCTTAAGGAAGACAGGTAAACAAGCAATTACAATATTTGACAATGCTATAAAATTATTAGCAGAACACAGGAGGGGCATCAAACCCAATTTTGGAATTACAGGAAGGCTTCCCTAAGAGATGTCAGCCAAGCTGAGTGCGTGGTTAGCCAAGTAGGAGTCTATCTGGCAAACAAGGCAATTAAAAACAGCTACTTAGAATTCCATCAGACAGTGATATACAGGAAAAAAAGAGAAAGGGGAACTAATATTTGCTGACTGCCTGGCACTGTCACAGTGCTTTGCATATATTAAATACCTGATCTTCACCACAATATGGTGATGAAGGTACTATTAACTCCATTTTGGAAAATCATGTTCCAACAAAACTTTTCCTTAGTCTTTCCAGTCAGTCAGCTTAAGTCTCCATTGAGAGAAGCAGAGAGGTGTGCACTTGGTTTTCAATAGATTCCCCTGATGACTGGGGGCCAGAATGTGCCCGAACGGCACATGGCGGGCTGACCTTGCGGTGGAGATTCCCACGTTCTTGATCAGTGGTTGTTGGGCACTGCTCGTGCGCTGTGCACCTGCAAGCAGCTCTCTGCTCTCTAGATCACTCAGTCTTTTCTTTAAAACTGACCCACTGTATCTCCAACCACTAAAGCGAGCACAGATGTCTGCTCTTGCTTCTTTAAAAGGCCACAAGTTGCCCTGGCTGGTTTGGCTCAGCGGTTGGAGCGTTGGCCTGCGGTCCAGAGAGACCCGGGTTCGGTTCCCGCTAAGGGCATGTACTTTGGTTGCAGTTTGTCCCCGGCCCTGGTTGGTCGTGCGGGTGGCAGCCACTCGATGTGGCCCTTTCACATCGATGTTTCTCTCTCTCTCTTCCTCTCCCTCCTACTCTATCTGAACAAAAAATGAAAAAGTGTCCTCGGGTGAGGATAAATAAATAAATAAATAAATAAAAATAAAAAATAAAAGGCCACAAGTTAGAACCCATGTGTGTAATTTGGCTCTGTATTGTAGAATCAGTTTCTTTACCTGTCACCATATGAATATGAAAGTAAACTTAGTAATGTCAGTCAAATTGTTAAAGGACTCACTTTATTGACTAGAGAAGTAGAATAAGAAGGCTTTTTTTGGTGTTGATTGCATAAGGAAATAGGTTGTTTTATACAATTTGTATATATAGCCCTATGTATATGGGATATATGTATACACACACACACACACATATAAGCAAGCATGTATTTTCCATACAACTATATTTATAGCCCTATATAATTTGGGGCTATGTATATTATGGTGCTTCTCAGAGGCACTCTTTATTTCCTTTATCCCCATGGAAGTAGAGTTTTGAGGAGCGATTTAATCAAGGTTCACACCAGGGATGGGGGCCTACTTGCAAGAAAGGCAGCTTATGCTCTATACTCAGTATCTCTGACTGTATCACAAACTTTAAAAACATTTTCGAGGTTACTAACGTCAGGGAAAATTCCTGAAGCTTTGATTACAAAGGAATGAGGGGCACACCACATATAGTCATTAGAAACAGCAACATAAAAGGTAAAGCTCTTTGCAAGGCTTGTATTCAAACAAGAAATGTGTTGTTTATATAAATGTTTCCAACTAGAGTCTAGTCCTTCACTCAGACAGGGGTAAAGCCACGTGAGAAGAAAGAGATGACTGAGGGCGATGCCTTTTAGACTGGGTGGTCGGGGAAGTCCCCTGCGGAGGGGAAGCACGAGCAGGGACCTGAATGCCGTGAGGAATGCGCCAAGAGGAGATCCCAGGGAGAAAAACTCCAAGCAGAAGGACTAGCCAGAGTAAGGGTCTCGAAGTAGAAACAAGCAGTGCAGATTCAAGGAAGACAAGAGAGCCTGCGTGGCCGAAGAAGTGTGAGAGAGGGAGAGAACGTTAGGTGAGGGAAGGGGTAGGTGAGGAGAGAACCGGGGTGGAGAGGCAGATCATGCAGGGCTCTGAATGTCACAGCAAAAAGTCTGGTCTGTGTTTGCCATGTGATGGGAAGCCCCTGAAGAGCTCTGAGCAGGGACGTGCCACAAACTGACGTATTTTCCAGGAGTCACTCTGGTTGGGGTATAAAAAACTGAACACAGGAGTGCAACAGCTGACGTAAGGAGACCCGTTTGGAAGGTACAGTAATAGTCCAAGAGGTGGTGACAGCCACTGAGGTGACAGCATGGTGACACATGGCACATCTGAGATGTGATGAAGATCGAAGTGAAAGCACCCGCTGATGGACTGGAGATGACACTCATGTTTCTGGCTGGAGTGTTTGGGCAAATTGCAGTGCCATTCGTGGAGCTTGGGAGGAAGTGGAGTAGTCAACAAGCTTGGGGAGGAAAGTCAAGGGTTTCATTTTGAACATGTTGAGTATAAGATTCCTAGTACACAGCCAAGAAAAGGTACTGAGTGTGCAGTTGGACTGCCAAAAAAAAAAAATTACACTCTGGGTAAATATTAGGGCTGTAGGGCTAGGGGTAAAAATTAGGAGATACCAGCATAGAATGATATACTGTATGAAGCCACAGTCTGATGAGATCTCCGAGGGAACACCAGGGATGAGTGTAGACGGAAGAGGGAAGAGGGGTGAGCGTGGAGCTCCAGGGCCCTCGGGCCTAGAGCTAGGAAGAGGAAGGAGACCAGCAAAGGTGACCGAGGAAGCTGCTGGTATGGCAGGAGACACTCAGGAGAATATCTCATGGAAGCCAAGAAAAGAAAATGTTTTCATAAAAAGAAGGGTGTGATCAACTTTGTCAAAAGCTGCTGAAAAACTGAGCAAGAATATCAATTTATATAAAAAGAAAACTCTTACATGGAAACATTAAACTAAAAATTAGGGGGTCTGTCATTATTTTTGTGGGAAAATAGGTTTATACAAGGTCATGATCCTACAAGTATTAACTGGACAGTTTTATTATAAATTCCAATGTTTAATCTAAAAATAGTGACACTTAGATCGCAGTTTTTATGTCAACCAGGGTCTTATCACACAAATAAGGCAATTAGCCCAAATGGCAACCAACTGCCTCCTTGAAGAGCTACCCACATTGGGAGGAGTGATTTCTACCAGCTCTGAAGAACTTCAGCAAGTGCTATGTCAGCTGCGTTGGGTCAAAATATGAAAAGAGTGGGATGCCATACTGTCGTAATGGGCTAAGTGCTTCTGAAAATGCCCCATCACTGGTGAGTTTGCATCATTACCATAACCGAAATTTTATATCCAAGTGAACGCCTCCAGGTTCCATTTTGAATGTCAGCATGACTTGAATTTCTTGGCCTATCTGCAGATAATTTGGTCACCGCAGTGACCTCTGTGCAGAGTATTTCTTCCTTGAATGATTTGGAACATTCCAAACTGAGGTTGGCTTTCCCTTGTTACATAATGTACCTTAAATGAATTATGTGCCCGCTGAGCTGGTATATATTCAAAGAACGTGTTTAGGGAATGTAAATCAACAACAGCGTAAGTAAATCATTGGAATATAAAAGTAGCATACAACAAAATAATCTAAAATCCAGTCCAAAGGAAACTGTCTTAATTATCGATTGCTCAGATCGTCTCCAGCCATGTCAATAATCCATAGGTCTATCACACAGGTGACTAGATAATTTCATCAGCCTCTAAAATAGAAAGTACTAGGTATACCTTAGGCACTCAAAAATAATTGAGTTGTTTTAGAATAAAGGTATCCTTATGGAATTTCTAAGTAAGCTCTACTATTTGGGATTCCTCAGAAAAGACTCGACCAGTACCAAAGCGGAAAGATCGTCTCAAAGCACAATGATTGAGTTTATCAGTTTTTAAAATCCTTTAGCAACCTATACTTATATAATTTGATTTTCTTGTCATTGATTTTCCTATACTATCAAAAATGATGCTTTCTTTACTATTTCAAACTCATCATAAAATTGCTAAAAATCGAAAATTCAATTTGCCACATTACTGCTAATTTGAATAATGGCTGAATAAAAGACAGGAAACGCTGAAGCAGCAATGATTTCTAAAACATTTTGCACTTTCCTCCTCCATCCCTGTAAAGTAAAGCTCGGATGCTACGCACAATTACACAAGGAAATCAAGAAAGCCATTACATTCAGCATTTTGTCATGATCATTGTTACCATGGCAAAAAGTGGGCTTAGTTTAGCACAGCTGCTATGGGCAATGTCCACTGGCCTTTTGTAAGGCCGAGTAACAATATAATGCCAATTCTGCAGTCTGCTACTCTTTCTGCACAACCCCCACCCCCACCCCCCCATAACACTATTGTCCACAGATGCTACTGTCTCATTCCTTAATGACCTGGGCCAATGTCATCTTACTGTTGTATTCTTACTGTTGGGCAGTGATCGAGGAACGCAGTTCATCTAGGAAGGTTACCCCTTGACCCACCTCCTGTTCTAAGGGGGGATAATGTGCGGTGTGGAAACTAGGGATTTCAATAACATAAAGAGCCAGTTTCGACAGTTGTATTATAAATGAAAGTAGAGTTGTGCTGGACACAGCACAGGTTAGCAAGTGAGAGAGGCAAATGCAGGCCTACAAGGACGAGCTGGGTGGCATATTCTTTTCTTTCTCTGAGTATCGGTTTACTAATCTGTAAAGTGGGAATTAGAATAACTTCCTTGGGAGAACTAACTGAGATCATTTGCAGGCCCAGGCACATGGTGGGTACTGGAATAACATGGCATCCATAAGATGGCAGTCATAGGGACTCCTCCCTCAACACCACACTTTTCATCACTGAGATCTCCATGCCCTCAGGAAAGTCGACTGTGAAGTTGGTAGAAAAACTGTTTTCTACTGTTGTAATTTGTTTTGATCTTTTATACAGGGGTGGGCAAAAGTAGGTTAATAATAATAATACATAATACAATAATTAATAAATAAATAATACAAGAATCAATTCTGGGTTTTGCATATTCACAACTGCAAACCTACTTTGCCCATACCTGCCTTGTTTGGACCTTCTCCTTTGAGAGCTGAGGATAAAATACCCTTTAAGGTCTGACAGTCGGTATAAATTTCACATCGAAAAGATAAAAAGTCAGTGTTAATATCATAATATGCACCACATCTTATTACTCATGCTTTGAGTGACACCGGTATTATCATTATAAAATGGAAAAGGGCATATATACTAATTCTGACCTTATGCGAAGACTTTTAGTTTTAAAGAAATGAAGCAACATTATGAAAGCAGAGAAGTTTAAATTATCTGGAATGAATGCATTAATCAAGTCTCTGTATTTACTAGAAACAAAGGCTACTAGCAATTTTACCAGCTAAACAAAATATTTTTTTCTAATGAGATTTCAGCTGAGTATCGTTTATCTTAAGAGAAAAATAATGGGACCTTACCTATTCCAGTAGCTCCAGAACTGGTCATGCAGGTAGGCGTGGTGGCTACATTCATCACCAAATGAGGCTTTGCTTTCAATCCAGTGAATTATGTGCCCTTCTACAGCTAAGGGACAAAGCATTACTAATATGGAGCAAAGGAAAGGGAAGGCTGAAAATACTGAACTAGGTACTGGCCTCTCCATGCTTCACATTAATGAGCAGAGGCACCTGTTCCCGTCATCTATGGACGTAATTATAAAGCAACACATCGTAGGTGTTCATTACCAGGAACATTTATGTACCGTCACGTCCCTTTTATTTTCATCATCATCTTCAAAAGTCCCTCCCCTCTTCTGAGACTGTATAAGTTGACAAGTAATGTGAAAGCAAACAGAAGTGAGCCCGGCTTTTCAACGCAACTGTATTTTAAATATGGAATATTTAGAGCAATGACTTGAGAGTAGCTACCAATATGTCTTCACAAGACATGTTTATTTCTCAGAGATACATAAAAGATTTTAAGGGGTGGATTTCTTCTGAACCTATTATTTTCTGGTCTTTAAAAAGAATCTTTTCCAATGATTTCACCCATTTAGAGACAATATTATAAAGCTAATCTACTTTGGTCACATTTGGTAGTATAAGAAAAAATTTTATAACTCTATGGAAAAAACACATTCTTCTTCTCTATAAACAAAAGCATAACTGAGTTTAAGAACTTACCTACTGGTACTTGTAAAATAAAGTCTGGTGTTTTGTCATAACCCTTTGCACGGAGCTGATCCTCATCTACAGGAAGAACAAATACTCTTACTTAGAACAGAATTCCATTAACGACACAGCAATACAATTACTTCACTTTCTTAAAAAATGTATAAAAATTACTAACGCATATCTTTCTTATGTATGCACTGCTGTGTCAGCTTAAGTGAACTTTCTTAACAAATCTGAAGAATAGACATAAGAATGCCTTTGTCCCTTCTGCATTTTTATGTCTTTATTATAAACGTTATAATTCAAGCTGTCATATGCTTCTTTTTTTTATCATTGAAAATACTCAAAATAACGAAATATACTTACTGATTAAAACAAAAGGCTTTACTACCGTGAGTATCATTAATGTTATTAGCCAATATCGACAATTCACAGTCAGGCACAGAAACAGTGGCCTTTGCAATTATAAAACAAATATTTTCATCAAAGCAATTAAGAAAGTTTAGTTTCTATTAATGAAACTATTCCCACACACAAGAACACAAGAGAGGGACAAAGACAATGCAATCACTTCAGAGAACTAATTATCCTGCTTAAATCCTTTGGTACGCTATTGTTTCTGGCATTTACCAGGGTTTTATAACCAACATTATATAATTCTGAAAAGCAAACAGGCTTTGAGATTTTTTTTTTCTAGGTCTGTTTGATTTCTTGATCCTGTGTAAATATCAATGATCCATTCAGAAGGAAAAGAGATGGGAAAACAGAGAGCTTTACAAAGTTGGAAAAAACTAGCTAGGTCCTTGGTTTAAAAAAAAACAAAAAAACTCCTCTGATATTTTCTAAATGCTGTCCTTGACTTCTAATGACATTACAATGTGATTTCTGAAATGAGGAGTTCTCCATTAGATTTTGGAGTGACCTGGTCATTCAATTCCAGACATGGCTTTCTGTCTTCACCCAACCTCAACTAATGGCCCGACCAAGTAACAAGGAAGGCTGTGTGGTCTCTTAACACCTACTAGGCTGTTGACATTGTCATGCATCCCATTCGCCTTCCAGCATCACCTTTGATTAAAATTAATGGCCCATTCCCAGTGTTGGGTAGCTTATTTTCAATCCATTTGTCAGCCCAAGACAGTGGTTTCATGGCCAATGTTCAGAAACTCTGTTTGAGAACACTCTTGTGTACATCTTGAAAGGTCAGCATTTTACACGTAAATAACCTTTTAATGACAAGGCATATTTAAACGAGATATTTAAGTTAAATGTTATTAAAAGTTGATATCCTTCAACTATCCAGATTTTGAAGGATTGATACCAGAATTCAGAACAATCTCCCATCCTTGAACTATAAAACATTCTAAGTTAACTATTGAGATAAGAAAATACAATATTAAAGTAATCTTTTAAAACCAAGAGAATTTGGAAAACAGGACTGCAGACGAATGAGACTGGAAAAATTTCTATCCTCTAAATGCACTCTGACCACAAGAATGTTTAATGGAAAAGGCATTTATTACAATCAACTCAAGTGCCTTGAGCTGACGTTCCAGGTAGCCGATGAACAGTTTTAAAAGCTGGGTTGACATTAAAAAAGGAGAGATTAATATTTTATTAAAACTATCCTAGCTTGATCAACCTTTGCAGATGTTCAAATCTATTTCAGAGAGAAAAATGATTAGGTTTCTGACAGCAGCTCAAAACAAAATTTCAAAGGTCACCAAGCAATCCAAATACACACACTAACATCCCTTTAAAAGGCAGATGCTCTACTGCTGTTCATGCACCATGGTTACTAACACAATACCTACAATGTAGATTTCATCACTTCCTTAACGTGAAAAAAAAAACCCCAAAAACCCAAACCCTCAAACCTGAACATAAAACATCAGGTGAGTCTGGGGAATCTTTCCATCTTTCTCTGGAGAACTGTCAAGTGCGAACGTCTCCCCTCCTTTGACCCCACTTTCCCCGCTCCCAGTAAGGATGGCTTCTAAAAGTCTGCGTCACCACTGGTGACATTACACTTTATATATGTGTGTGTGTCAAGAGGTTATTCCACACATCCCAAATGCTATTATGCGTTGGCTATCTTCTCCTTCACTTACTAAACTCCCCCTGCCTTCCGCACCCTGTTTCAACCTTCGCACTGTTTCTTTTATCCCAGATTTCCTAAGAAAGAAGGCGGGAACGACTTGGCAAAGTTCACAGGAAACGACAGTATGAGAATAGGAAGCAGCATTTATGAACAAGGGGCCTTGCTCTCCTGGTCTAGGCCCCAGGAGAAGTTTCCATCAGTGATCCCACTAGGAGATTTTTAAGGTCAGCCCCATCCATTTGGCCTGATTTCCTGACCCCCAGACCTTGAAAGATTCCTTACTATTAGGATCATTGTCCAAACCATTGGGTATACATTTAAAACTTGGTTGAACGTGGCTCGGGGTTGCAACTCTAAGATCTAGAGGCTATGACTCAGTCATCAGCCCACATTCTTCCCCTCGGCCTCATTCTCTGTTCACTCCCTTGTTTTAGTGTGCTGGACCCGTCTCCCACATCCAAGGCCTGCAGCCTCTGCTCCGAGGACAGAAAAGATTCCGGTTCATTTTTTTAAAGTTTATCCATTGCCCTACTCTCACCACCAACATACACTTTGTACATATTTAATGTTCAAAAAGGATAACTGAACAAAATGCAAGTGCAGTTTTAATTTTTTTAATTTACTGATTGGAACAACACTCTGACCAACTGAGCTACGGGGCCAGGGCAAACACAAGTGCGTTTTAAATACAATTCTTCCACAAAGCCTACCTAGACTGACTTAATACTTTTCTGATTCAACTCTCCACGAATCAACAAGGCAGAGACAACAAATCTGGCCCAGAGTTCAAGGCTGCATTTGGTAATTCTCACTGACATCTTTCATCCTTGGTCCCAACTGTCTGCTGAGGTTCATCCTGACCCTAAAGAAAGAAACCTCATCCTTTTCCTGCATACTCATGGGAATATCTCTTACTTTCATCTTTGATCAGTATTTATTTAAATAACATTGGTCTGCCCATTCCTGAAAGTGTGGGCAGAACTCCTTACAAACAGCCATGTGGGCCTGGTGCCACTGTGGTGGGCAGCTCTTCCGTTACTCCTATTGCTTTTGTGGCTGCTGCTCTATTTAGATTTCTCTCTCTTCTACAGTCAGTTTTGCAATTTATATTTTCCTCGAGAATCACACATTCCATCCAGTTCGCACAGCTGTTCGCACTCTTTCAGCCAGGTTGTTGCTTATGATTCTTTGAACTCCCCAAGTGGAAAAGCAGATGATTAAGTAACATGGTGTTTTCTTCAAGAAAAAATGATCAAGACTGAAAAGTGGTAAGAACAATATTAGTTAGAATGGGAGGGGGAGAGTAATGACAATGTTTTCGGAATTCCCCCAAATGGTTGGGGATCAACATGAAATCAATCTCCAAATTCTGTATTCCTGTCTTATTCAGTGAAGATAGCAAATGTGAGGTAAGGCTCTTTCTAGTTTAAGGTGTATATTCAAAACACCCAGTATATTTCATAACCATTAAGCTTGTTAATGTCAGCTCAAGTGTTCATTATCAAAATTCATATATAATATTCTCATTTAAAAGAGGCCTTGTTAGCCTCCAGATCCACAAAATGTAGGATTTTTAGTTCATGTGAGCCTCAGGAAACACAGTATTTCTGAGCTTATAAAGTTTTAGAGATTACCAGTCCGACTCTCCAATTCACACAGGGTAAAGGCGTCCTAGAGAAGTTAAGCGACCCAGACCTCTAAAACAGTTAAAGATACAGGCAAGGGTCCCAAACCACCAAGTTCTGGTTTGTCCCAATAGACCATATACCACTCTCAATTATGGCAAATATTTAAATTTTGTCATGTGCAATATTTTATTTATGAAGTGAGGAAAAGATTATTTGCTCCTCGAAGATCTTGAAGAACAGGAGAGGTGATGGCCATCTGCTGAGTATTATTATTTAGATGACACCTGCCTGAAGAGATAAACTCGATAATCTCTTGATTTCTAGATGCTCCTCCCTTCAACTGAGCTAAAAAAAAAATCAAAACATCTGCCTCCACAGATAAAACTGATGTTTTTCATTTAATTTTTTGGTTGCCAGTCCTGCCTTCAGAGGACATTTTAAAAAAGAAATTGCATGTACTTAGAGAACACTGTGAAAGTTTAATTTCTCTGGCCTTTTAATTACCCTCTCCTCTAAATACCCAAAATATCCAAAGCAATTAAGTACTAATTACACAATTTCTTTTTTTAAAAATAAAAGGCTGATTTTGAGTCAGAGAAGAAAACACATCTGAAACTAGCTAACATGTACTTAAGAATCACAGAAGGGCATGAGGATGACCAAGAAAAAGTTGGAGGTTTTCTTCTGTTCATTGTATTAAAAGGCTTTAAATTTAAGAAATACAGTTAATGCCAGAGAAATTGTGTAAAATTTCAGTTCACAACATCTGAAAACAAAAAGTCAGCTCTGGCATGGCATTTCATCTAAGAATTTGTCAAAGGATTTCTAAATGCTGGGTTAAGACACATTGTATGATTAACAGGAATCTTTTTAACATCTTTTTAGTAATATTTTTACTAAATTGGGGAAGGACAAAAAGGATATATATATATATATATATATATATATATATATATATACACAACAATACAAATGAAAACTATAGTATATCTGTTCTGCTCTAGTATTTTTTTCTGTGTTATTTTTTTCCAAAACACGGTCTCATTCAATACTTGGTGCTGTAACCTTTGTATCCCATATTGTTATATTCTCTAATAGTAAGTTTCACGGCCTTTTCTACCCAATTTAAGAAGTTGGCAAAGTTTCAGTAATAAATGTTACTATGATATGCAGCCCATGTGCAAAGGTACACAGAACAGATATGCATTTAATGGGGAGACCAATAGCAAAGATAAATGAAATCTTTAGAGAACCCAAAATTTCATTACAGCCATTAGTTTCGACCTCTTCCCCCAAAGCCTCTTATCAAAGCCACTAATAAGGACTACAACTGACTGCTCTGACCTTGTCCTTTGCTTTCGTCTTTAGGGGACAATACCAGTGAAAACTGAAGCGCCCTAAAGATAGGAAACAAATGGGAGGTCACGAAGCCGGGACAGTGCAAAGTGAGGCTGGGTAGGCTGACCCCGCCTGGTGGCTGCAAAGACAGAGGACGTGAATATCAACAACAGAAGTAAAACCTGCCTACGTTTCACACCACACCACTCTCGGTTCTTTTGGCTTCATGCCATAAAAGAAGGGCTACATCAGCACAGCAGAGTGAAAGGGATACAGGGCAAGTTGTTGGGAGGGCACCAGCTGTGACGCAAAGCCGGGGCCAGTTTCCTCTAAACTAAACATGGGGACTGGATGGTCACTAGAGCCCTTGGCAACTCCAAAATTCTGAGGAATGGCTGCACGTTAGCCTTTGTCTGCCCCAGTTCTTTTAGCTGTAGTCACAGAAGTCACAGACCTTTCTGCAGGGCCAGCTCCATCTGTCCTAGAAGCAATCTCAATGGAGGGAGGTGCATTTGCGGTTCTGAGACATACAAAGGATCTCCTACACACACACACACACACACACACACACACACACACACACACAGAGAGAGAGAGAGAGAGAGAGAGAGAGAGAGAGAGAGAGAGAGAGAGAGAGAGAGAGAGAACAAACCAAGGGGCCAAACCAACAACAACAGGAACAGATTTGACCCCCAGTGCCTTCTGGTTACAGGGAGAGAAGCCTGAACCTGTAGCTGATTTTCTGTGGGGTGGGTGAGACATTTGATATTTCTGTCCAGTACCCCATTTTTTCTGGCATTGCTACCCTACTCTCACAATGAGATTTTGGTGGAAAGTCAATATGTGACCCTCAAGCACTGGCCACAGGGGTGGGCACGACTTTCCTGAGATTTGCAATGGGTCAAAGAGAACCACCAGCTTTTCTCTGGGATGACACATTCTAAGGAGAAAACAAACTAGCAACTGCCAGGGATCCTGTTTACTGCCTGCGAACTGAAGCCACCACTGAAAAAAGCAGAACACGAGAGGGAGAAAAGAGGAGATACTGATGACCTTGCTTCGTGTTCTGGATTCTAGACATACCAGAAGCAAAATTATCCCGTGTGCATTTCCCAGGTACACCACAGAAACAAGAAGTTCTCCTTTTGTGTGTGTCTAATCCAGTTTGATTAGATTTCTGTCACTCAGAACCAAAACAGTTCCAGTAAATCATCTGCAGCCAGGAAAGCAGATGTTCACAGACATAAGATTTCTAAGCAGAGTTTCCTAAGGGCGAGGGAAGGGCGGTGGGCCTCGAGCAGGGAGGCTCCCGTAAGTGGACAGGGTAACCTGTCTTCGAAGTTCCAGACGGCAGGTTGCCTTCCAGCATGTCTACGGTTCTCTTCTCTTGGTTCCATGGAGAAGCACTCACACGCATACTTAATAAAGGGAGTGAGTCAAGATGGCCCTCACCATGACAATTTCTTCAGGAAGGAAAGAACAGGACCTAAATTCCCCACATCCCGACCCCCGTATCACATTCCTGTTATTCTGAAAACTGCATCTGATTTTCAACCTTCAGCTGGATAGGAATTTTAATAGTGGATGCCCTACGAAATACCCAGCCATCTCAGCTCCCTTTAGCCTATAGAATCATGTTTTATTTCTCCTCTCTTATTCTCTACTGCTAACATCTGCATGTGAACACAGCCTAAGTATCCTCCATCGCATCCGTTCCCACTGCCTACCCTTCACCTGCAGTCACAATCCCCGTCCGTCACACCATACTCGCTTCCCAGCAGAGCGCCGTCGCTTCAGGAGGGGAAGAAAGCAGTCGGAGCAGATGAGCTCTTAGTAACAAAGATCCTAATTTCTTGCGGTAAGGGCCATCCTTCACCAAGCCTCTTTGACTTCACAGAGTATACCCTCTTGGAGTCCCACAGAATAACACACAAATGCTAGAAAACCTGCTGGTTTGTCCTAGGCAAGACCAAACATGGAGGGTGAGGCAGGGTTAAAGCAAATGCCTCTCAGGTGTCACTCAAAAGAATTGGTAGCTTTTACTCACAGGGCAACATTCACTGCCAAGAATAAAATGTCTCCAGAACCATCCTTATTAAGCCAAACTTAGCAAGAGAGTGGCAGTCACTAACGCGAGTCCTTCTGACCTGGAGACAAGCCAACCTATGGAGGATGAAGGGTTTACCTGCAGTCTTTGCTATCAGTGTTCCAGATTTTCCCTAATGGTGCAGACAGTCTTGGTGTCTTGTCACTGTCACTACCTAAATACCTTTCCTCCTTTGTCTTAAGTCCAAAGCTCTTCCCTCCACCGGCCCCCAAAAGGGGGTGGGGAGTGAGAGGGAGAGGATATAACAAAATGTGGTCTCTTTAATCACTTGAGATATACACACTGAAACACCTCCATCGGCAGGTAAAGTCCACTTTCCAACTCACTGATACTAGAAATGCAACAACCCTTAGCAGAGGGCATGGGGATGATCACAGTGCTCATCGGTCAGTTGACAGTTTAAGGGGGGTCTTTGTGCACCATACCTAGGAGTGGGCAGCGGGTTCTTCACACCTTCTGAGATTTTAAATGCAGATCAGTACATCTTAATTCTAAATGAACTATCCCTGGAAAGAACTGATATGTACTTAAACTTAACTGAAAATTTCCTGGAAGGCTACATGCTTGATTCAACTTTTATTTTTTTTATCCCTAACAGTACTTGCCCATAGCAAGAACTTAAAAAGAGATAGCTCTGCCTGCTGAACCAACAAAAGAAAGAGGGGTTAGCTTAGTGAGGAGACAGGCCAGCTAGTGAGCTGAACTAGCCATCCTGGAAGCACACGGTGGCAGGAAGATGCTGGTGAGGGAGCAGGTGAGGAAGAATTCTACCACCTTCAGGAAAAGTAGCTTATGGGCCGGTAGTCCTTTCTACACAAGTAAAGGGTTGGTTTTTAGTATAACCTATACTTTTCTTTCATAAGTTTAATAAAAGTAGCACAAAAATGCCTTGACTGCATTTATTTTCATTATCCAGACAATCAAGTGAGCACCTACTGAGATGCACTAGAGATGGAACTGCACTCTTCCTGGCCACAGTGAGCATGGCCGGGGGCACCCCGAGGGCACTGAGTGCTTCTCATCACCTTCATTCTAACTAGTGTAGTTCCTGGCATGCAGACAACACCCTGAACAAAAGTTAGTTGAAGAGAATGAGGAAATAATGAAAAGAAGAATTACAAGAACTGCAAGAAATGGCTAGAGGTTATCTGTATTCATTTGTTTGTAGCTCGTGTCCCTGTTAGACCATAGCTCCACAAATGCAGGGACTTCATGTGACTTGTGTCTAGTGCCTAAAAGAGTACACGACCCCATATCTTATTTTTGGAATCAATGAATGAATCTATGAATAAGGTATCTTTTCTTTGTTGCAGAATCTAAAGCCATTTATTCAACTTTGACTTCTCTTAATGCAATATACCTATATGTAGACGTACAAAATGAATCAACTTACGAGACAGGATAAATCCATATGAGTACACCCAAATCGTCAAAAGACTCTATTTTATTTCTTTCCAGTAGTGCCTGGTTAAATCTTGTACCATAGCAACTGCTCACTACATGGTTATGAATCAAGGAAATTTAAGAAATGATCAGGGTTAAGATAAAGGTAATCTATTTTTATTTTTCTCTTCAATTGATAAAAGAGGTTAGATAAAATATTTCTTTTATAAAATGAGAGAGAGAGCACAACAGGTGAAAAATTTTAAATGGGATACAAAAAAATTAAGAAGGGTTATGTATAAACAGTAAGAATCCTTGCCTTTTGAAAATAGTCCAGATTAGAAACCCAGAAGGGAGGGAGGGAGAAATGATGGGAAGAAGGGAGAGAGAGAGAATATTTTTGTTTATAAAAGAATCAAAGTAAAACAAATATGTTTGTAATATCTCTGCAACAAAGCTCAAGGCGTATGTACACATGTAAACAAAGAAAACATAAGATCAGATTAGTGGTCTATTTATATACCAATATTTTCCCATAGTTGGATTTAAAATGATGATCTATCTAAATTTACCTGGCATAGTACTTCAGATCTAATTAATCATTGTGAAGGGGTATTTCCAAGGTAGAAGAAAAACCCCATAACAATATTTCATACAAGGCTTTGAATTTTGATGTTGTAACCATAAGTAAACATGTATTAATTCAGTACTACATTAAAACGCTTAAATGCATAGAATAAATTAACAACTTCTTTGTATGCTGATGAGGAAATGCTTCAGAACAGGACCGGGGTTTCATGGAGTCAGCTAAACATCCTAAAACTCATTTATTTTTAAAGATCAGTTAAGTATCATCTTTGGGTGTGCTTCAATGACATAATTCCCTCTGGATCCTACAGCACAGAGGAATTTTAAGTCCCCTTTCTGGACGTGTGTGTGAGTGGTAATGACTCCCTGGCGATGTTTCTGCGTTTTCTTTGTCAGCCGTGGTCCGGCCGGTCTAATACACTCAGTTCCCAGAACAAGGGAGCGAACACCGGGGACTAAGCTTAGCCCACGTTCAGGCCCTTGGTCTTCCGTCCTCGGGAAGGAAGCAGAGAAAAGCTAGGCTAAGCAAAGTAATGGTGCTGAGGGCCTGACCACGCGTGAGCAGATGGTGCCAGGAGAGGAACCCCAGGCAGTCCTGAAAATAAGGCCACTTAGTTGGCGGTTTAAGACAATAAAATAGATTAGGCCGTGCTACCCTGGCCACTGCGTGATCAACGGGATCAGGTATTTCCCAACACTGTGTATCTCACCGTGTGTCAGGACTCATCTAGCACACATGGTTCTGATCCATTCTACATCCTATTTTTTATTGA
Source organism: Tadarida brasiliensis (assembly GCA_030848825.1). Lineage (NCBI taxonomy): Eukaryota > Metazoa > Chordata > Mammalia > Chiroptera > Molossidae > Tadarida > Tadarida brasiliensis. Next base: position 172,165,094 of record CM061257.1, on the reverse strand, counting down.
ATCTTAAAAGGCATTTTCTACCTAATTTACCCTCTTTCCATAGACTGAACATTTCCTTCTATATGAAAAAAACTTGCTGCGTTTACACACTGGAATTTAATTCGGTAAGTTGAGGCCACTTTGCTAATTTACCAACTTTCTTTAACACGAGCTAGAGAATATCTCCATCTCCCGCCTTTCAGTTTCCAACAATCTTACGACACATCAACCCCATTCTCTAGTTCATTAGTAAAAAGGTTGAGTACTAAGTCTTAAAACACATTTCTTGCAGGACTGTATTCAACATCCCTCTCCAACTTGGTGTAAAGCCATTCATTAGACTTTCCTTGGCCAATTCTCTGTCCATTTTCAAAAAAAAAAAAAAAGTTATGTAATCTAATAATCTTCTATTTTCTTAACCTAAAAAAACACACTAGGTAGACTCTTAAATAGCTATGTGAAACAGATGTGTACAATAATACGACTTGTATGGAACCTTTACAAATTACATCTACCACAGAAAAGAGGAATTAATTCCTCGTCGAGTGCTTTATGGCTTCCACGCTCCGTTATCACATGCAAGCCCTTTGAGGCTTAATTCCTAATGCTTCGGAGATACTGGAAGAAATAACAGTCTGTAATAAGACTCCACACTGGCACGCAAACACATGCATACATGTGAGATTTTTAAAAATCATACCGAATCCATGATGACAGTTAATGTTTGACATGAAAGTAATAAAAGCTTAATATCTGGCTTTCGAGGAAAAGCACTACCCGATTCCATACACAAGACAAACATACCTAACGTGAATTTTTCTACCCATTCTTTTTAATATATAAAGCGTTTTATAGACAATATTTCTTTCGCTTCTTTCTCTCATAAAGCCTAGATTATGGTTAATATCTCATGACACCAAAAGTAATACTGTAACAGATATTAAAGCATTTTTTCAGCCACTTATTCTATAAAATATTAATTGCAAGCCTGTACATGTGCTGTATATAGAGGGGATTAGGTAACTGAGTTCCTGCTCAGTTCTAAATCAATAAAAGATAACATGTACAGCATCAATCAGCGTTCACTCTTCCTTTAGTACATCCTAACTGCAAGGGGAAGATTTTAAAATATATATGTATTTAAGCACTCATGGAGATGTTACAAGCTAGAGAGGATGTAGCAATACTTACCTAGGAAGGACAGGTTTTTCTCCAGAAGCAAGTCTCTCAGCAGGACTTCGTGCTCATGGCCAATGGCACTGGGAAGTTTTCGTTAAGGAGAGTAACACACGTACAATTATGAAAAGATGTTATCAGAAAAACACGAATATGGTCTATACTATGAAGTGGAAAAAAAAAAAAAAGGATGTAATTTTAGGAACTATTAGGAACTATTTCCACCTTTAGGCTACATCTCTGAGATTTCTATCCACCTCCCCTCATTTTAAACGATTCGACAGAATTATTCTATAATGTTTATACGCATTTTGGCAACGAAAGATGTGTATGTAGTTGACCTTTTGAAAAGAGGGAGAGTCATTTTAACCATCCTTTCTGCTGTGTTAAAAACCCCTCAGTTCAATTGGCACACGCTTACCCAGCACTTCCTAGGTGCAGCGGAGTGCCAACAGGCCTTCGCCCTGGCGCAGCTCCCAGCCTCGCAGAGTCCCTAGGTCTTCTGTGAGTTCACACTCGTCACAGAGCCAGTGTTCAGCAGCCCCGTTCCACCCCCAGTCCTCTGTGACTCGAGAAGCCAAACAACGGCCTCATCGAGAATTACATGTAATGTGAAAGAAAGACATCTCAGTGAAGGACTGTCGGTCAGGGTGTGTGTACCGAGGCTGCTTCAAGTCTTCATCTCATGTGTGTGCAAGTGCACCTGTGCGGTATGAATATAACAGATACACACAGGCACATACACCCTTTCTGAGTGCTTACTAGGAGGCAGGCACGGTGTTAAGTGCTTCATAGATGTTGTTTCATTCTTACAGTTATCATTATCCTTATTTTATAGATGAGGAAACTGGGGCTTAGAGAGTCATCTGCACGAGGTCATACGGTGAATGTGTGGCGAAGCAGAGGGCCAGGATGAGATCTGTGCAAATCCTGTATTTATGGCCTCCATACCGCTTCTTAGAAGGTATTAAAATTCATTATGCGGATATCACTGATATTATTTCAAATAATTAAATCATATGCTCACCCTTTATGCTATAAACTAGAAACACTTCGGGGTGCTAGCATCTTATTTCACCTTCACAACGACCACAAGACTAGGCAGCCTCATTGTTAAGGAAAGCAGGGTTCAGGAAAGCTGAGGAACTCGCTACGTCCCTATGGCTGGCAAATAATGAAATCAGAAATGGGACTTGGAATTCTGGTGTCTTCTCCCAAAGGATGGGATTGTGCAAAGTCTAAAAAGGAGTGTTAGCGCCCTGGCCGGTTTGGCTCAACGGTTAGAGCGTCGGCCTGCAGTCCAGAGAGTCCCGGGTTCTGTTCCCACTAGGGGCAGGTGCCTCGGTTGCAGTTTGTCCCTGGCCCTGGTTGGGTCATGTGGGAAGCAGCCACTCAATGTGTCCCTTTCACGTCGATGTTTCTCTCTCTCTCCCTCTCCCCCCCCCCCCACTCTATCTGAACAAAAAATGGGAAAATGTCCTCGGGTGAGGATAAAAATAAATAAATAAATAAAAATAAAAAATAAAAAGGAGTGTTAGCCTAGTCTGGGACTTTAATTCTGTCAAAAGCATTTCATCATAATGATCGAATTCTCCATTTCACTGGCACTGGTAACCTGGTCAGAACGCTCCTTGGCTTACCAGAGACTCTTTCATTCTGCTCACGCCCTGCAGAAGTTCAGTTTAAATCAAATAAAGCTTATATATTATTTGTAAAAGAAACTCTTGGCAAATTATCTTCCCCTTTATCAACACATACAGAGGAACGGCATTTAGAATTCCAGAGATGTGGCCACTGACGTCGGCCGCCAAAATGAGCCCTAAGTCCTCATGGCATCTGTCCTCTGTTGTTTCCCCCTCCCCACTCCAACGCACATGACTGTGTTTATTTAGCTTTTTAATGGAAACAAAATCAAGGAAACGCATTTTTAAATCACAAAATTTCACACATGTGCAGAGTCCACTGAAGACATTTGATGAATACCTCTCAATGATTTCTCATTACTAGGGGCATACCACATTTTGGAACTAAATTATTTACTTCTATTCCACATAAATGTGCTCTCACTTTTATTGTTGTAAATTATTTACATCTAAAATGTTGAATCATGAAACTGAGGTTACTGATGGTTCAGAAATGAAACCCACAGCATTTTAAGCTTCCTGCAGCATTATCTTTCCGTGCTTAGGTCTTTGTCTGATGGCTGTGTCCCTAAGTCACACTTTGGAAAGTTGAGGTGGCTGGTTTCTCGCACCTTTTGTGTCAGTGAATATGATCTGTGGCAGGAAAGGTGTGGGTGAGCCTGGCTACATAGGAAAAAAAAATAGTAGACACAGAAAGAAAAGAAAAGCACAGTGACAATTTATATTCTCTTCGCTACTGTGCTCTTTTGGTGTCTTATTAGTAAATGACCAATTTACTTTATTCGACTTACACAAACGTCTCCATGTAACCTTTTCATAATGGAGTAAAAAAGTTTTGTACCAACTTGGTTTACCAAATGTGTGCTTTCTTTCTTACAAAATGATGTAATTTACTGCGAGTAAGTGATGTAAATAGTACCAAATTATCAAAACAATATACAAATACCATTTTCACTCACATGGAAAACTAGTAATTTTTATTTAGTGTGAAATAAAGTAATTCCTGTTGATCAGCTTAGGAGACATCTATGCAAGTGTGTTTACATTATATAAACTGCTACTACCTCAACGCAAAGACAAAATCAGTTCTCTATCAATATCCCAGCCTGTTTTATTTTGCATGGTAAAAGCAATCACCAATTTTAAATTTTTGAAAAAATATGCTTCTTGGTTCTGCTTTGCTTGATATAAACATATATCAAATATAAGTTCTAGAAAATAAAGCTTGTAAAAATAGTAATTTTACTGGTAATAGGCACAATAATGGAACTGCCAAATTATAATCTAGTCGGTGCATGCAAATTTATAGACATACATCATCTTTATCAACTGAAATCTTGTCTACATTAAATTCTACACAGTGAAAGAAGGAAAGTAAAGGATGACAAAAATGTAGGAAAGATACTCCAAACAGAATTTTTAATGCTCCATAAGCAGAAACACTTAGCCTTTGTCTATAATAATACCTACTATTGACGTACGGCAGTGACCATGGGGCAAACTTGTAAATAGCCTCACAAGCCATTTTCTTCGCCAGCAATACAGCAATCTAGTTTCCCGTAAGCATCTCAACTATTACTGAAAAATAGCCTCCTGGCATTTACAAAGCAGTTGACTTCATACTTTAGTCCATGCATATATAATTAGATAGTTATATTTAAAATCAATATGCAATCCTTCAAAAGACATTATGCTTTTAAAACCTTAACTTTAAATTGATTTTTAACTATTTTATGTGCTTGAAAATTAACATGTAATTCCGCCCCAGATACTCTGAGATGGTGTTAGTTGCTACACGAATGTGGTAAACTTTATGGCCGTAGCAACTTGAGCTTGGCATTCCTACAACTACTAACACTACCATTAATTTTACACTGAAGATAGAAGTATACTTTTACTTTGGTCTAATGAAAAGGTAAGCTTATGACAATGCTGCGATTTTATTAAGTCAGATTGGGGGGAATAGACTTGGAGAATAAATATATCAAGGGCTATAATACAGATACTGAATATTCTTGCAAGAGGGCTCTGTTAAAGATTATTGTTAAATTAACCATTATGAAAAAGTAAATGAGCATTATTTTTACAAAAATTTTACTGACTCTCCGCCTTTATGAAACAAGATGGAATATAAACATGCGCTTGCACACACACACTTGACTAGCGAGGGCTTCCAAAAAATGCCTCCTGACTGGTCACAAAGTCACAGCTGGTCACAGTGCCACCCACCCTAACAAAAGCTATACCAGGAAGGGAATGTTCTACTGTAAGAAATGTGAGATTACTCGTGGACTCAGATAGATACAATTTTCATTTAGAAAATGATCAATTATTTGCTCTTTAAACAGCATTTTAAGCCAAGGACTATATCAAAATTCCTAGTTTTGTCACAACACCACTAAATGTATTGATGAGTAATGTCCTATGTCATGAAGTCATTACTGTCCACTCAAATCCTGTTTTAAGAGGTAAGCATTAACTCTTGAGTAATCTCAAAGTTTTTAATGAATGACTGGCCATATTTTCATAGCCTTAAATCCAATCCAGAGAGAAAAATTAACTTGGTGTCTCTAAAAATGTTTATTAGGGATCCAAAGGACAACTCAGAACTGTAATCAGCATGTAAGCAGTAAGAGTCCACTGCCCTTTAAAATGTGGCGGTCTCTGGCGACATTTTAATCACACCACCCTTTAAGTTCCGGCAAAATTCATACCAGCAAACGCAACCGAATTTGGCTCATTTTAAATAGAAATTTGACCTTTGTTTAAAAATGTTCACTGGAATGGTTAGATACATTCCAAGACAGTATGTTACCTGCCTAATGACTCTGTACCTTTAAACTCATTGAAAACCAAGCAGTCTGAAATAAGCATGTGCGGCTGCTGAACTGACATCTTCCCATGGCCGCTCTGGTTTCCCTTAAGCTGTGGAGAAGAATGGTCGGCAGTGACCCTCCAGTTGATTGAATATAAAATAGGAGAGTATGAAATGTGTTTTGTGAAGCAGAACTTTATGTCATGTTAAAGCTAGACACATCTCCTCCACTGAGTCTAAGCTCGTCAATTGTGCACCTAAAATTTTATGGGAAAGGATACTGTTTGATGCAGTCCACCAGTGGTCCATAACAGCAGTCGTTCACAATGCACTGCGGACAAACACAAGAAGGGGCGGGGTGACTACAGACACGGTTCCAGTTAGACAGTCTCCTAAAAGCAGTCTCTCAAATTTTTTTCTTAATTTTTTTTTAAACACTATTAAAAAAGGCTGTGCAGATTTAATCACAGAAAACAAAAATTGCATGCTTTTTTATTCACTATAAAAGCAAGCTATTAAAAAGTGAAATGCTCTTCTCGCAAATATTGCACTGCCATTTATGGTGCACCCTGACCTCAGTGATAGTTTATGATGACAGTAATTAAATGAGGTTTAAAATCCTTTACTCTGCTAGGCAGATAACAGCATTGCCACTGAAAATAGACAGCTGTGATTAATACCTGATAGACCTGATTTGCTAGAACCCCATCTGGAATCTGAGAAGGGTCCCGCAGCATACTATTTATAACAGACTTGGAGGCTGTGGAAGAAAAGAGATGAACTGTTAGCAGACAATCAACATACTTTTAATGCAACATGAGAAGTGACATATACCTATATATACACAAAGCATAAAAATGAAAACACTACTAATAGGAATCACTTCCTTTTTATAAATCTACGGAAAGCTTTTAATTAGTCCATTTTGCCAAGTGTGTAGGCCACATTGCCAGATTTGAAGATGACCTAATTTTTCCAAGGTAAATTAACAAGTACAGACCTAAAGCATATGTCTCTTTGCAGATAAATTAGCTTTAGAAAAGCCCACTTGGGGAAAAAAAACACAACAAAGACAATCAGGAAAGAAAATATTTACCTTCGGCAGGTAAGTATTTTATAATAAAGCATATGTATATAGAGAGCTTAGTGAAGGCAGGTCAGATTCAAAGACCAGTGATGTCAATAAAAATAACTTTCAGCCACGAAAGCATCTCTGAATTCTAAACCTTTTTAAAATAATTCTCATCGATTGCCATAAAATGTTAAGTGCATTTCACAGGTGAGAAAAGCAGGTAAAATGACTGACTATTGAGGGAATCTCAAATAAGGAAGAAAAAAATATATATATATATGAATTTTTGTTCCAAAATATGTCTCCTAACATCCCATTGTAAATTACACTGACCTTATCCCAGGAACTGTTATAGAAGAGGCTAAGAGATATAGCATCCCTTATCTAATGAGGGATGCTATATCAGGTCACATTCTTTCAAAATTGAGGCAGGAATCCTGGCCTCACTGTCTGTTGCAGACACATGACAACCAAAGTGGCCAGAACTCCTCTTCCTCTGCAATGGAGGAATGCTAGTCTGTAGAGCAGTGATTTTCGACACTGGTGTGCCACAAGATTTTTTTAAACATGCAATACCTGACTTTAGTCAGGGGCACTGACCTCTTTTCCCTTAGACTGTCAAACAGAATAATGACAACAGCCAAGACAACAATAGCCATCCAGTGTAAAGGAATGAAAATTATACCTATTTTTTTGGTGTGCCGTGGGATTTTGGTAATTACTTTAGGTGTGCCATGAGATGAAAAAGGTTGAAAATTGCTGCTCTAGACTGAAGCTAAGGCAGGGAATGGCTAGGAATCAATTCTTTCAAGTCCTCCAGTGGAATGATTCCCAAATATATAGCAAAATGACTTAAGGTCTGGGCCACACAAAAACAAACTAAAATGTGTATCGGACAATCACCTAGTTAATAGAATAAACACAGACCACTGATTTACATCATTCAGGCTCTGAGATGATTTGGGGCCTACTTTTTTTTTTTGATTGTTATGTTCTTTATCAAGTTCAGTACCATAAGAACACTGATAGTTACGATAAATTTTAGTAAATACTGTGGAAAGAGAGAAGGTAACTACGTCTTTCTCACGTAAGCATAGTCCTGAGACCACAAAGAAATAAAATGAAGTACAATTATTTTAATTATTTCCTGTTTTTAATTACATAACTACATGTTTACAGTACCATGTATGTACTTAGCGGCCACGTGTAAGTGTGTTCGCAGTGCAAGTGGAAAGGCGGCATCTGGAATCCCAATGAGCATCATCACCCAAGGAAGCCTGCCCGGCCCGCTATACAACAGCCCTGCGACCTGGGCAACTCACGGTGCCTTTCAAAGTCAATGCCTTCATCTGCAGAAAGGGGTAATGTTATCTGCGCTTACTACCTTAAAAGTTTCTCGTGTGATTCTCTAGAGAAAATACCTTCAACAACTATTCTGTTGTTATTTATTTTGTTAACGTTTAAGTAATATTCAGAACCAAATCAGATTGATTAGGCATTTACTTCATATAAACTTAAGCTGGACTTGATTATTTCTGAGGGGAATTACCATGGATGAGTGATAGGAACACCAGGAATATGAAACAGCAACTTGTTTTATTGTAAAAGAATAGATTATTGCAACAATAGTGTTCAATCAATAGTAATGTACCTGGTAAACTCACTCAGTTTTCCTATTAATTCTAAGGCGTGGCCAGGCAGAGGGACCACAGCACTGCTCATGCATTTGGTCACCTTCTCTGAGGGTACTGACTCTCTCCGGTTTGCCACTCAGTGACCACACAGTAAAGGCAGACACAGTCTTTAAGATGCCCCGTGATGCCCCCAGTGTCTCAAGGAAACAACAGCACCTTCTCCACATGTAACCATACCTGGTCATTGCTAAGACGTTACACTACTAACACCGCTAACACACATACTGTGTGAGGAAAAAACGATTCATCTGTAACTGGCCAGAGAGCACGACCAAAAGTGTTATCCTATGGAAAATTACAGACCTCATAACCAACTATATGCAAACTCATTGCTAAACTCATAAAACAAAGGCTCTTTTTTAAAAAGAAGAGGAACAATACTCTAGGACATAAGAAAATTAGGTCATTTATTTTACGAGGGAAGAAAGGGAAATATTAAAGAAACCAGAAACTGATGACATCATAATTTCCCTCACAATATAAACTTTAGAATAGTGTGCTTATCAGAATTAAGAATCACAGCCAATAAACTTTTTTTAAAAAAGTTTGAAAGTATTGAATAGAACACTATTCAAATCAAAGGAAGCTTGTAAGAGGAAGTCAGTCATTTTAGATTGAATAGTAAAAACTATATATTGAATCCACGTTCATGCAAAAAGTATGCCTGCATCTCAGATGAAGCCAGAGAGTGCAAACGTATTCTTACACACATATTCTGAAGCACTGGAACTGCCAAAGGGATAAACAATAACATCAACCAGATAAGGACAGGCAATTGGACTCTTAGGAGGGCTGGAGATGAGGGGCCTCAAGGAAGCCTGTGCCTTTCATGGAAGCTGTCCCTGGGGCCAGTTACTACTTCTGTCCAATTTTCACCCATCTTTTTTGAGCATTCATGGACAGGAGTCTTGTTTTCCCTAACCTCTACCAGAGGCATTCATTCTGTTGATTGCATAGATTACCCGCCACTGCTTCGACCGCACTGCCGGGAATTCAACTTTCTACCAAGCATGTACAAAGCAGGAATGCATGAGTCACCTGGAGCTAGATGCACAAGAACAGGAGAGAGCTGGTACATGTTAAAGCTACAGAGGACAGGCAATAGGCAGTGCCAGGACTAAGGTCTAATGCCTAAAATAAGATTATGATCTTTTTAACTGTGAAATATTTCTAACGAAAAGATGTCAAGGAGACATTAATATAATAAACACCCCCCCGGTTTAATTTTTGGATGTGCAACTAAATAAACTATAAATACTCCAATATTAATTTGTTTAGACTTTTTAAATGTATTCATCTTGCTAGAGGTTGGTTTATTACTATGTTCAAGAAATCAAACTTTGATTTTGTTGATTCTCTCTACATTTCTTCAAATTTCATTTAATTTATCTTTTCATGATCATTATTTCCTGCTTTCTACATTGAATTTACTACATCATTTTTTTTGCTAACTTACTATTTTTATTGAATAAATTTTCAATCTTTTATTTTAACATGTACTTTTTATAAACTTTATGTTTATTGTTGACACTATTACAGATGTCCTCATTTTCCTCCCTTTGCCTCCACCCAGTCCCTGTCTCCCTTCCCTCTGGCCTTCAACGCACTATTGTCTGAGTCTATGGGTTATCCATATATGTTCTTCACCTTCTTTCATCCAGTCCCCCTGCCTGCCTCCTCTGACAGTTGTCAGTCTGTTTCATGTATCCATGCCTCTGTTTCCATTTTGTTTGTTAATTTATTTTGTGCATTAGATTCCACATATAAGGGAGATCATATGGCATTTGACTTATTTCACTTAGCATAATAATTATTCTACTTTTAAAGCTATAATTTTTCCTCTAAATTCTGCTTTAGCTATATGCCACAAGTTTTGTTGTCATTTATAAATATTTTATAGTTTCCATACTTTCATCTTTGATCAATAAATTATTTTAAAAATATTTCAACATTTTATATTTCTAATTTGATTACATCATGGTTAAATATGCAATGTTTATATTAATTTGGGGGTATTTTACTTCCTTTATGTTTTTATATGCAAACAATTTTTATAAATGTTTTATGTCTTAAAAAATTACTGAAGCTCCTATTTTTGAGGTACAAGGTTCAGATATGTCAAGTAGGTCAAGATTTTTTTAAAAATCTTCCCCCGAGAATATGTTTTTATTGATTTTTAAAGAGAGAAGAAGGGGGGTGGGGAGAAAGACAGAGAGAGAGAGAAACATCAATGTGAGATAGAAACATCGATTGGTTGCCTCCTGTATATGCCCTGACTGGGGATCGAACCCACAACCTGGATATGTGCCCTGACAGGAATTGAACCTGAAACCTTTTTGGTGTAAGGGACAACACTCCAACCAGCTGAGCCACCTGGCCAGAGCTCAAGATTTTTAATTCTATTATTCAAATCTATATCACTATTAATTTTTTCCAAACTAGATATGAAATAATCATCTACTATTATTGTGGACTTGCAGTTTCTCCTTATAATTTGCCAATGTTTGCTTTCTCTGTTAGAGGGCTATATTGTTGGGTGTATCAATTCATTGTTTTACATACACTTCTTGGAAATTATGCCTTTTGGCATTAAGTCATGACCTTCTCTAACTCTCTCTCTCTTTTTTTTTTTTTTTTTTTTTGTCTTCAGTTGAATGTTATCTACAGGTAATACCACTATACCACTTTTCTTTTGGATAGTATCTGCCTGATATATCTGGTGTTTCATTTCTTTACTTTCAATTTATTGTGTCTTTAAGTCATAGGTACAGGTCTTATAAATAGCATTTAGCTACATTTTCTAAAATCAAATTTGGTAAAATCTGTCTTTTATTTTATTTTTTAAATTTTATCCTCACCTGAGGATTTTTTAAATAATTGATCTGAGAGAAAGGAAGGAAGAGAGAAAGAAAAAAACATGGATGTGAGAAACATTGATCGGTTGCCTCCTGTATGCTCCTCGACCAGGGATTGAACCTGCAACCTGGGTATGTGCCCTGACCAAGAATGGAACCCATCACCTTTAGGTTTATGGGACGACGCTCAACCAAATGAGCCACACTAGCCACGGCAAAAACTTCTGCTTTTTAAAAAGTGAGTTTAATCCACTCGTAACTGACACAACTGTCCAGACTTATCTCTACCCTCTTACTTTACATATTCTGCAAACCTTTCTCTTCCCTTCTCTCTTTCCCTTTTAATACCTTCAAGTTGATTAAGTTCTTTTTATTCCTCATTTCTCTTTTTATTCACTTGCAAATAATACAGTTTACATCTACTTCTTTAGTAGTCTTCTCCAAAAAAAGTATAAACAGTGTCTAATCTAATTATATCACCTTTGTAACTCTGAGTATAAGGAATTTAGAATGCACTCACTCCAAGCAAGAAGCCCCCCTCCCAGATCAGCCTACATGTTATTGTACCTATTATTTTTGTCCAACCAACTTGTCCACAGATACAATTTCCCAGTTAATTTTGGGATGGTTAATTTTGTGTCCACTTAACTGGGCCACCGGAGGCCAAGACATTTGTTCAAACATTACTCTGGGTGTGTTTGTAAGAGTGTTTCTGGATGAGATTAACAGTTGAATCAGAAGATTGAGTAAAACAGACTGTCCTCCCTAATGTAGGTGGGCCTTATTTGATCAAGTTGAAGGCCTGACTAGAACAAAAAGATTGAGTAGAAAAGAATTCTTTCTGCCTGATTGCCTTCAAGCAATACATTGGCATTTCCTGCTTTTATTCTCAAACTGATATATACATTGGTTCTTCCTGGGTCTCAAGCAGCAGGCCTTTGGATTGGACCTACACCATTAGCTTTCCTGGGTCTCCAACTATAAACGCTGGGAATTATCAGTTTCTGTAATCATGGAAGTCAGTTTCTTATAATAAATCTCTTCAACACCCCTCTACACACACACACACACACACACACACACACACACACACACACACACACACACTATGGTTCTGTTCTCTGGAGAACCTTGACTAATACAGCCTCTTTCCATTTTTTAAAATATCCAATGCTTATCTAGATTTATCAGCATGATTGGCAATTTCCTTTTTCAGTATGGCTTTTTAAATTCCACTTTCCAATTCAAGATCTAAAAATTGGATATTGCTACTGAAGCACCACATTTATTGGTTCTTTCAGCTGGGATTACTCAGTAGTAAAATCTCTTAGTCTTGCCTTGCCTGATAATATCTTTACTTCCTTCTCACTCTTGAATGATAATATAGCTGGTTATAGAATTATAGTATAGAATTATAAATTAACAGTCATTTCACTTAAATCCTTTGAAAATATGATTCCACTGTCTCTTTTTAAAATGTTTTTATTGATTTCAGAGAGCGGAGGGGAGAGGAAGAGACAGAAACAAGAAAAATCAATAGGCTGCCTCCTGCATGTCCCCTACTGGGGATCGAACCCACAACCTAGGCATGTGCCCTGAGAATCAAACCAGTGACCTCTTGGTGCGCGGGATGATGCTCAACTAACTGAGCCATACCAGCCAGGCATGATTCCACTGTCTCTTGACATCTGTTATTGATAAGAACTCTACTATCAGTCTGATAGTAATTCCTATATAAGTAATTTGTCTTTTATCTCTGGTTGCTTTTAGATTTTTCTTTGATATTCAATAGTTATTATGCACCTAAGTGTGGCTCTTGTTGTTTAGCCTGTTTGGAATTAGCTATGTTTCATGAACCTAAAGATAAATGACTTAAACAAGTTTTTAAAATGTTGAGCCTTATAGCATTGGCCTCTATTCTGTCCTTCTGGAACTCTTATATGAGACATTAGAAGGTCTTATTCTATCCCCTATGTCTCTTGCTCCTATAGAGTATTTGTATTTCCCCGTCTTCAACTCTTGTGTTTATACTAAAGGTGCTTTCTTTAGATCCATCCTAGAATTCATCAATTTTTGTTCTAATCTAATACTTCACTCATGTAATGAGCTTTTAACTTCAAAGACAATTATTACATTTTTAAATTTTATTTTTGTTTATTCCAAAACTATCTGCTCTTTTTTCATACCATTTTCTGTTTTCATTTATCCAGTTATAGTTTTTATGTATTCAATCAGCTTATTTTATTTTATAGATTTATTTTAAAGTTTATAAATATCATCTATAGATTTAATTTATAGTGTCTTCATTTTCTCATCTCAAGTCCATGGTATGCTTCTATCTACCCTTCCTTCCTTCCTTCCTTCCTTCCTTCCTTCCTTCCTTCCTTCCTTCCTTCCTTCCTTCCTTCCCTCCTCCCTCCCTCCCTCCCTCCCTCCCTCCTTCCCTCCCTTCCTTTCTTCCTTATGAGAGTGGTTTTCTCACTTAGTTTGTAAATTTTTACCAGGAGCTAATTTTCAGCAAGAATTGTTTGATTTGCACTTTGGAAATAACCATGACGCAGTAATTTCAGGTTTACCTTTGCAGGACCAGTTTTAATGTTAATATCTTAGCTTGGACTTCCTGAAATAAGAGTTTAAATTTGGACCCAAACCCACAAATGGTGCTCATTTTCTTATTTCTCTCTCCTCTCCTAATACTACACAACAACTCAAGGCCATATACAGTAAGCAAGCTTCCTTGCCACTTTTTCCAGGCAAATGGAGTCTCCCCAGTCCTATTTCTATGGTTTGGGCTACAATGGAGACTCAGTTCCTGGTTTAACGTCTTTCCCTCTCAGGCGTTAAAAACCCCATTCCCAGACCCTCATGTCTATACCTAAAGCTAACAACTCCTATTGGCCTACACACTGTGAGGCCCTGTTTATCACTCTGAATACAATATATTTCCTCTCTATTCTTTCCATCAAAAAGTTAAATTTCGTTTGTTTGAATTTGTTTATTTTAAAAGATAAAATTTTATTTTAAGAGTATTTTAAAACCCTTTAGAAGAATTTCAAGGGAAAGCTTGTTTCTTTCTATATTTGTTTACTGGTAATTTCTGGAGTTAAAGTTATATTAATATGTAAATAAAGGTCCTTCCAAGAAGTTGGAGCCCCAAACATTGGAGAGAAGAGAAACTGGCAGGGATGCAAATAGCTTGGGGAGTTGATAAACCTAAATCACCTCCAAAGACCACTCTGCTGCATGACATCTGGCTGGGCTGGACATTGGGAGAAGGGTCACACTGGTGGCTAGAAAATAAATTGTTACCATGACTCCTTCAAAGGCTGTTGTCAGGTCATAGGTCAAAGCTCATCATAAAGTTTGGGAAATAAGACAACTTGTTTCTGTGGGTTTGAGAATCAATTCCATTGGATTCTCAAATATAAACCCATATTTTTGGGGAGGAAAGGGATTTCAAACAACAATTTCTTAACACACTCATTATCTAGCAGTTTGGGCTGGGCTCTTTGTGTGGCATCACCTGGAATGGATTATCTTCGTGCTGGAGGATTCACTGTCAGGATGATTCACTGGCAAATCTGTGCTTGCTGCAACCTTAGCTGGAACTGTGAGTAAGAGGCCTTGCTTCCCTTGTGGGCCTGTCTGAGGTTGGCTTGGACTTTCCCTTGAAATGATGGGTGGGTCACAAGAGCTGCATCCCAAGAGAACTAGAAGAAGCATATGGCTTCTTATGGCTTAGCCACACATATCATACAACAAGAACATAATTTTATTTATACCTTTCTCAAAACAGAAAAAACACAAAGATACAAACAAACTAAAAGTAAAGGGATAGAAAAAGAGAGTTCATGTAAATGGAAGGAAAAAAGCTAGGGTAGCAATAGTTATATCTGACAAAATAGACTTTAAATCAAAGCTACAGTAAGAGACCAAAAAAGGACACTACATAATGATAAAGGGAGCAATCCAACAAGAGGATATAACCCTTATAAACATTTATGTACCTAACATAAGAGCACCTAAATATGCAAAGCAAATCTTGATGGACATAAAGGGAGAGATTGCCAGTAATACAGTCATAGTAGGGGATTTTAACACCCCACTGACATCAATGAGATCTTCCAGACCGAAAATCAACAAGGAAATAGTGGCCTTAAATGATACACTACATCAGATGGATTTAATTGATATCATCAGAACATTTCACCCCAAAGCAACAGAATATAAATTCTTTTAAAGTGTACATGGAACATTTTCTAGGAATGGCCATGTTAGAACACAAAACACGTCTCAATAAATTTAAGAAGACTGAAATCATATCAAGCATCTTTTCTGACCATAATGACACAAAACTAGAAATAAATCACACACACACACACACACACACACACACACACACACACGGAGGCTACATAACATGTTACTAAACAATGAATGGATGAACAATGATATTAAGGAATAAATCAAAGATACCTGAAACAAATGAAATGAGAATACAACAACTCAAAAATCTATAGGAAACAGCAAAAGCAGTCCTAAGAGGGAAATTCATAGTATTACAGGCCTATTTCAAGAAACAAAACACAAAAATCTCAAGTAAACTATTTAATTTTACACTTAAAGAACTTGAAAAGAACAACTAATAAAGCCCAAAGTGTGTAGAAGAAATAATAAAGATCACAGCAGAAATAAATGAAATAAGAGTTTTAAAAACAATACAAAAAAATCAATGAAACCAACAGCTGCTTCTTTGAAAAGATAAACAAGATTGACAAACCTTTAGCCAGACTCATCAAGAAGAAAAGAGAGAAGACCCAAATAAATAAAATCAGAAATAAAAGAGGAGAACTAACAACTGATACCAAAGAAATGCAAAGGATTGTAAGAAAATATTATGAACAACTATATGCCAACAAATTGAACAATCTGAACAAAATATATAAATTCCTAGAAACATACTAACTTCCAAAATTGAATCCGGAAGAATCAGAGAATCTGAATAGACAGATTACAACGAATGGAACTGAAGCAGTAATAAAAAAACTCCCAATAAACAAAAGTTCTGGACCAGATGGCTTCACAGGCGAATTTTACCAAACAGTCAAAGAAGAACTAACACCTGTCCTTCTCAAACTATTCCAGAAAATTCAAGTAAAGGGAAGATTCCCAAGCTCATTTTACAAAGCTGGCATTATCCTAAAGACACCACAGAAAAAGACTATCATAGGCCAATATCCCTGATGAACATAGATGCAAAATTCCTAAACAAAATATGAGCAAACTTGATTCAGCAATACATTAAAATGATCATACACCATGATCAAGTGGGATTTATTCCAGGGATGCAAAGTTGGTATACTATATGCAAATTAATAAACATAAATACCACATAAACAAAATGAAGGATAAAAACCACACAATCATATCAATAGAGGCAGGAAATGCATCTGGTAAAATCCAGGACCCATTTATGATAAAAACTCTCAGCAAAGTGGAAATAGAGGGAACATGCCTCAATGTATAAAGGCCTTATATGACAAACCCACAACCAACATCATACTCAATGGGCAAAAACTAGAAGTGTTTCCCTTAAGACCAGGAACAAGACAAGGATGTCTGCTTTCACCACTCCCCCCCCTTATTCCTTCCTGAGGATATTTCTTCATTGATCCCTAGATAGAGTGTAAGGAAGGAAGGGGGAGAGAGAGAGAGAAACACAGATGTGAGAGAGACACATTGATGGGTTTTCTCCCACACAACCCAACCAGGGCTGGGGATCAAACCTGAAACCCAGGTACGTGCCCTTGACTGGGAATCAAACCCACGACCCTTTGGTCTGCAGAGCACACTCTAACCACTGAGCCAAACTGGCCAGGGCTGCTTTCACGCCTCTTATTCAACATAGTATTGGAAGTCCTAGCCACAGCAATGAGACAAGAAAAAAAAGGCATCCAAATGGGAAAAGCAGTAAAATGGTCATTATTTGCAGATGACATGATACTGTGGGTAGAGAACCCTAAAGAGTCTATCAAAAAACTACTAGAACTAATAATTGAATTCAGTCAAGTAGCAGGATATAAAATAAATATCCAGAAATAAGTTGCTTTTTTATACACCAATAATAAACTATCAGAAAGGGAAATGAAAGAAAACAATCCCATTTATAATTGCATCAAAAATTAAATTAAATTAAATACCTGGAATAAATTTAATCAAGGGTGTAAAAGATTTGTACTTGGAAAATTATAAGACACTAAAGAAAGAAATTGAAGAAGATACAAATAAATGAAAGCACATACCGTGTTCATGGATTGGAAGAATTAATATAATTTAAACATCTATACTACCCAGAGCAATCTATAGATTCAATGCAATTCCTATCAAGATACCAATGGCGTACTTCACAGGACTAGAACAAATATTCCAAAAACTTATATAGAACCACAAAAGATGCTGAACAGCCATAGCAATCTTGAGAAAAAAGAACCAAGTTGGAGCAATCATGCCACCTGATATCAAAGTATATTAAGTATTATTAAGTATACTTAGTATTACTAAGACAATAGTAATTAAAACAGCATGGTACTGGCATAAAATCAGATCAATGGAACAGAATACAGAGCCCAGAAATAAATCCATGCCTTTGTGGTCAATTAATATATGACAAAGGAGGCAAGAACATACAATAGGGTAAATATAATCTATTCAATAAATGGTGTTGGGAAAATTGTATAGATACATGCAAAAAAAGTAAAACCAGACCACCTTCTTACACCACACACAAGAATAACCTCAAAGTGGATTAAAGACTTAAATGTTAGACTAGAAACTATAAAAATCCTAGAAGAAAACATAGGCAGTAAAATCTCACACATTTCTCATAGGAATATTTTTTTTCTGATAAATCTCCTGAGGCAAGAGAACTAAAGAGAAAATAAACAAATGGGACTATATCAAACTAAAAAGTTTTTGCACAGGAAAGGAAACCATCAACAAAATGAAAAGACAACCCACTGAATGGAAGAACATATTCACCAATGATACATCTGATAAGGGGTTAATATTTAAAATTTATAAATAACTTATACAACTCAACACCAAAAAAAACAAACAACCCAGTTAAAAAATAGGCAAAGGACTGGAATAGACACTTCTCGAAAGAGGACATACAGATGGCAAATAGAAATATGAAAAGATGCTCAAGGTCACTAATCATCAGAGAAATGCAAATGAAAACCACAAAGAGGTAACACCTCACACTTGTCACAATGGCTGACATCAATAAACCAACAAGAATATAGAGAAAAGGAAATGCAGACTGGTGCAGCCACTGTGGAAAGAAGTATGAGGCTTCCTCAAGAAATAAAAAATGGAACTGCCTTGTTACCCAGCGATTCCACTTCTGGGAATATATCTGAAGAAACCTGAAACAGTAATTCAAAAGAATATATGCACCCCTACGTTCACTGCAGCATTATTTATAATAGTCAAGATGATCTGGAAGCAGCCCAAGTGCCCATCAGGAGATGAGTAGATTAAAAAGTTGTGGTACATTTACACAATAAAATACTATTCTGCCATGAAAAAAAAGGAAATCTTACCTTTTGCAGCAGCATGGGTGGACCCGGAGAGTATTGTGCTAAGTAAAATAAGCCAGTCAGAGAAAGTCAAGTACCATATGACTTGATCATATGTGGAATCTAATAAACAAAATGAACCAAATAAAACTGACTCATAGATACAGAGAACAGACTGACAGCTGTCAGAGGGGAAGGGGTTTGGGGGGGCTGAGTGAAAAAGGTGAAGGGATTAATAAAAAATAAGAAACTCATAGACACAAACAACATTATGGTGATCACCAGAGAGAAAGGAGGGTTAAGGGAGGAAGATGAGGGTATAGGGAGTGTAAATGGTGATGGAAGGAGACTTGACTTGGGGTGGTAAACACATAATATGATATACAGATGATGTATTATAGAACTGTACACCTAAAACCTATATAATTTTATGAACCAATGTCACCCCAAAAAATTCATTAGACAAAAACTAAAAAAAGAAAAAGAAAAAACACACACTTCCTAAAAGAATGGTGAACTCAGAAAGTTACGCAGTATCATACTTTGAGAGGGAGAGGCAACATGGAACAGCGGTTATGGAGCACCGCCTAGAATCACGCAGACTTGGTTTGAGGACTGGCTCTTCCCTCTACTAGCTATGTTGTCTCAACAAGTTAATTCATGTCTGTGGCCCTCAGTTCCCTCATCTGTAAAAGAGCATAACACTGGAACTTACTTTGTAGGGTTCTTGTGAAGAGGAAATAAAATAGCACAGGCAAAGCACTTAACATGTCATTTCAGACTTGGACTGTTGCTTTGGCTGGGGTTAGATCATGGTGGGGCCTGGTTTCTGCCTCCCAACACTGCATTACCAATAAGTAGATCATTCTTTACTTTCTATTGTCAAGAGGGTAAAAGAAGAAAAGACTTTATAAGACGTGTATGAAGTCGGGCCTGCCCTTGCCAAGTGTATCTTGCTACAGCCTTGGAGAGACAGCCAGACGTGAATCTGTTCAACAGGCGGAATTTGGTAATGCCAGATTATCCCTTCGTGCACCCCTCCCCTGCCCCGCCCCTTTAGGACATCCATTACCCAATCCATAATCCAAACTGTTCTCTGGAAAAAACCTGGCAGGAGTCCTTTCTGTGCGTTAGTTTAAGTGTTATCGTACCATGGGGGTGGGGGCAGTGTATTTTAGGTCTTATCTATACCAAGGATAAAAGAAGGATTTCCTCACCCTACCTCAGGGCATTTCAAGCATCAGCAATCAAGCAAGTGAAGACTTACCCCCCAAATCATTGACACCACACCTGTTCTTATAACTCTTCCTTTCCTTAATGTAAGCTCAGGTAAGTGGCCAGCTACTGCTGAAAGGAACTGAGGCAAATAAGCAGGAGAACCCTCTGCAGTTTTAAGGTCCCTAGAAGTTCTGCCCACTGCAAAGAGTGCCTTCTGACTAGGTTATAGCTGGACCAAAACAAAGACAAGACCATATATATTTGGGACCTTGATTCATGGTCATAAGTAGGTTTAAGCACGATAGGTGAACTGGGGCTGACTGTATACTTGGTGGCAGCAGTCAGGCGAGAAGAAAGGATGAAGTGAGGGAAAAACAATACAGGGATAAAGACAGGACGGACCACAGTGAAAGAAAATTCACATGCAGAGAGACAGAGGGTGTTAGAACCTACTCCTCCCAGCAAAAAGAACAATCCCTGCAGTTGAACAGCTGGATGGGGAAGGCAGCTGTTGTTGGCAGCACCCCAAGTACACCAAGAGGTTTGCCTCCTCATGCAGTCACTCCAGACGCTGAGCTCTAGGACAGCAAAGCCTAAACATATGAGCTAAAATGTAATCTTTGTTCAAATGCTGGTTTAAGGCCTTTGGACATCAAGGTCATGAACATCCCAAGTGGCATCTCCGCAGGAGTTGGCTTGTTTGAGTCTTCTCTGGACAATTTTGATATTCCCAGTGGTCCACAAGAGCCTGGTTACTCTTGTGCACTTGGAACTATTATTCCTCAAGAATTCCAGGCAGCCCACTAACTCTCCCATTGCACAGAAGAGATCTCTACAGCACTCTGATCAGATTCTTGTCTCAGGCAACTTACAGCTCTAGAGTCACTATATACCATCGACTCTTACTCCACAGACATTTGACAAATATTTATTAAGCACCTGATTGATGACAGGAATCTACTTAATTCCACGTCTCCCACCCACTCACCCTCAACCCCTTCCTCCAAATCTAGAATGTTGTTTTGGTTCAGGTCAAAACTTCAAATCCCAGTTCAATTCTCACCTCCTCCAGTACATTTCCCCCTTATTTTTCCAATGCATATTGTGGAGCGCAGTGAACTCATTTTGTCGACCAACCATTTGGCACTTGATTAAATATTACTTTGTCATCTGTTCACAGGAGATCGATCAGAATGCTAAGACTTGAAATCATGACACATTTTTAAAAATCTGAAAAAGGAATATTTAGCACAGTATAAAAAAAAGATGCCACATTTTCTCAGAGTGATCTTTAAGCAACTGTAGGCTTTTATACGGAGGATTACGCTCATCCTGTAGTCACCCCAAGGAGACAAGAAATAATTCTTACGAGCCTATTTCTGGTTCTGAAGCTGTGAGATATCAGATTTCAAGCTTGGCTTTACATGGCCCAATATTTGGTCTACATCAGTGTTTTAAATCTATTTCTTTTCCATTATGTCCCACTTTGGGAGACTTTTTTTAACTCTTTTGTCCTAACTGCCCCCCCCATGACATGTTAATGCCACAGGTATACTGCACATCTATTTATAAGATGTCAATCCCTTGAGAATGCATGACTCACATGGAGGACTAGGGAATTGTTTGTGTCGGGATATTTGATAAGTTGCTTAAAAGCAGAAATATTTTTCTGTTATTACCTCAAAGTTGCTCTGTACAAATTGTTGAATAAATTATTAATGAACTACTCAAATCCAAGCCCTGCCTATATTCTCTATTATTACAGCAATTTTTAGGAAATCAAAGAGGTTTGACTTACTTTGAGCTTTTCTCATTATGAATGAGGTTATTGTTTTTCTTTCTTGTTTTTGGAAAATTTAGACTCAAAGGGTATAGGACAAAATGAGTCTTTAAATGTTGACAACGTCTAATACCATGTCTCCTGAAGAGAAGCGTGCGTAACACCAACCCAGGCATGTGAAGTGACTTTAGCACGCAAAACAATTTTTTCTTTAACAATTGTGTATTATTTTAATAAGTACTTTCTATTTATGACAAGATAGTCTAGTTTATCATTGAAGGTAGAAGTATAAATTTCCTTTAAAAATATAATTAAATGACATTTAAAAAAATCAAGTAAACACTGTAGATTTATTAGTACGTGTGGTGCTATGTGGATATGACAAAAATTGTTAATGTATCCAAATTTTTAAAATTTCAGAAATACTAGTTTAATAGTTATATAAAGTCAGCTGAACATTCAGGAAGGCCGGGTTACTCAGTCTATCCTATAACAAGTTTCCACTTCTGAAAAGGAACAGCAGCTAATATCTACTGAGTGCCTACGATGTGTCAGGCACCATTCTAAACTCTTCATGTGTATTTTTTAAAAATTTTTTTCCTTTATTAATTTTTAGAGAGAGAGGAAGGAAGAGGGAGAGAGAGACAGAAACATCAATGAGAGAGAACACTGATTGGCTGCCTCCTGCATGCCCCTCACTGAGGATTGGGCCCACAACCTGGGCATGTGCCCTGACCAGGAATCGAACTGGCGACCTCCTGGTGCATGGGTCGACGCTCAACCACTGAGCCACACCAGCCGGACTCTTCACATGTATTAACTCACCTATGGGGTGGCTATCCCCATCTTAAAAATGAAAAAGCTGAGCCATGAAGAATTTTAATAATTTGCCCAAAGTCCCATTCCCAGTTAGTGGTGGAGCCAAGATATGAACTTAGCTAGCTGAGCTCATAATTACCAGACTAGTCTTCCCTTGCACTATCCCCACAGTATTCAAAGGTGATCTGACATGTTCTATATTAATGTATTAATTATACTTACAAGAACTGAACTCAACTTTTCCATTGCTATCCCCTCCTCCCTCCGAGATATCCCTCCAATTCAAATATCAGCAATTAAAGTTTCAAGACACTTCAGTGCTCCATGTAGAGCAAATGTAGGGCCATACAAGGAAGCTGAACTCTCTTGTCTACACTTCCTGGGGCTCAGGATGTCAGATGACATTGAGAGTTGAGTCACAGGTAAAGAGAAGACTCCAGCTCAAGGTCGGGAGAAAAAGTTAATGGCAGTGAAGACGTACCAAAATTCTCTAGGGTAGGCAGAAAACTTGGCGTGATCACGAGTGTCT
>CM061257.1:172124434-172136934 GCA_030848825.1 Tadarida brasiliensis | reverse complement strand
ATGTTTGCTACAGGTATACAACATTCAGAAGAAACTAATTAATATGTATGCCGAGTAACACTTTTTAAACAATATTTTCTTTATTGGTTTTAGAGAGAGAGATAGAAACATCGAGAGAGAACATAGATTGGCCGCCTCCTGCATGCCTCCCACTGGGGATCAGGCCCACAACCTGGGCATGTGCCCTGACGGGAATCGAACCAGTGATCTCTTGGTGCATGGGTCGACGCTCAACCACTGAGCCACACCGGCCGGGCTGAGTAACAGTTTTGATCTAAATTGAGGATGCATCTGTGTGAGGACACGATCCCCCTATTAAAGCATAAGCCTCCTGAGGGAAGATAACCCAGGTCAGCCAGAAGACACACGCGCCACAGAGTGAGCATATGTTCCAGGAGAGGGAGAGGGAGAAATACACACATACAATATGCCAGAATGTCTGATTAAAAAAAATAAGAGAAATTAAAAAACAAAACCTGCCCTTTGTTACCCATTTGTTGACCTAATTTCCCCCAGTCCTTTTGCCTTTCATACTTCTGCTAAAGATACGGTTTCTACCTTCCAATCAGGAAGCCGGGCAAGCAGCCCCACACAAAGAACATCACGATGTCAGTGCTGACTCAAGCACAGGCAGCAGACAATGGTTCTGAGAAGGGTGCAGTCCACTCTTTCATCCCCAGAGAGAGAAAGATCTCTTCCCTGCTGCTGAAAATCTAAACTGATTTGATAGACAAAGTACCATTGAAAGGAATGTTCTTAAACAAGCCCTAGTTTTCTTTTTTAAAAATTTTTTTTCTTTATTGATTTTTCTTTTAGAGAGAGAGGAAGGGAGAGGGAGAAAGAGAGAGATAAACATCGATGAGAGAGAACATCGATTGGCCACCTCCTGCATGCCCTCTAATTGGGGTTTAGTCCCACAACCTGGGCATGTGCCCTGACCGGGAATCGAACCGGTGACCTCTTGGTGCATGGGTCGACGTTCAACCACTGAGCCACACCGGCTGGGCAAGCCCTAGTTTTCTTTACCAAATGTTCATCAATAGTCTGAAAACTCAACAGAAATAGCTACAGTGGAAATGCAGAAATCTAAGACTGAAAAAAGAAATAATTAGCCCTGGCCGGTTTGGCTCAGCGGTTAGAGCATCGGTCCGCAGACCAGAGAGGCCGGGGTTCGGTTCCCGCTAAGGGCACATACCTCGGTTGCAGTTTGTCCCCGCCCTGGTTGGGGTCGTGTGGCAGCCAGTCGATGTGTCTCTCTCACATCAACGTTTCTCTCTCTCTCTTCCACCCTCTTTCCCTCCAGCTCTATCTGAAGATAAATGCAAAAAAAAAGGTCCTCGGGTGAGGATAAAAAAATTAATTAATTAAATAAAATAAAATAAAAATAAAAGAAATAATTAAAAAACAAGCCAAGTAGGCCATATAGGACTCTCTGCCCACTCAATGCCCTGTAGACAAAGGTATTTATCAACCGACCAGCATTTCTGATCATTTATGAAAGAGGATGACTGAAGCATGAAAAAGAATCAAAATCAGGTCCAGGTCTTTAAAAAATTCACCTTTATTTTGATTTCTTCACTTCAAAGAGCAGTGCCCCTAATAATCAAAACTAGTTGATTTGCAAAAACAAAACAAAAGGTATTTGTTAACAAATAAAACAGATTTGTAAAAATTTAGATCAGACTGAGAAAATTTATTTTTGATACTTATTACAGAATTTGCAGGCCTCTTTTTATGAAGAAGAATATGTAACCAAAAAGAATTTATCAGTCACCTGCAGAGGGTTTTACTTGGGACTGATGTTAAATAATTTCATCATTGAGATGAATGACAGACAAGGACATATGTCTACTCACTTCATGGGTAACACAGAGAGGACAAAGGAGGAGGGGTAGAATTTTAAAAAATTATTAGAATGGGCTGCATAAATTTAGGTCCTTAATATAAAACATATCTAGTGATATTATAACCCAAAGTATAAAATAAAATATACATGTATTTATATATGCATATATATTTATGTATGTATATATATTCTTATATGTATATATGTAAATGATTGAATAAATAAATGGAAAGAAGAGATAAAACTTCCTTAGAGAAGAATTTCAACTAATATATCTAGACACTCCTCCTTTCAGGAGGTAGAGTTTAATCTCCCTCAACTTGAGTGTGGGCTATATTTAGCGACTTGCTTCCAAAGAACAGAGTATGGGAAGGGAAAAATAGCAACTTCACAGTGGAGAATTCTGGCAAGAACAACCTTAACCGGAGATTAAGGTTAACATAACTAGGAATAAATCATATTGCTATCATGTACCCCCTCCTAATGTGCTATGATAAGGGAACTTCACCTCTGTGGTCATCCTTTCCAAAACCTAAAACCCCAGCCTAACTGAAGAAAAACATCAGACTAACCCAAAGTGAGACACGTTATACAGAATACCTGGTCAGTATTCTGCAAAACCATCATGATCATCAAAAACAAGGCAAGACTGATAACTGTCACACACCAGAGGAGAGTTGGGAAGCATGACAGCCAAACACAATGAGAGATTCTGGATGGATCCTGGACCAGAAAAAGGCCATCAATGGAAAAAGTGGCGAAATTCAAATAGAGTTGGGATTGGCTAACAGTACTGTACCAATTATTGGACAATTATTTGTCTTGGTGTTGACAAATGTACCACAGTAGTGCAATGTTATAACATTTGGGGTAACTAAAACTGAGTGGCAGGTATAGGGAGAACTTACTATCTCTTTGCACCTTTTCTGTCAATCTGAAATTATCCAATAAAAATTTTATTTAAAAAAGTAAAAACTGTGTAGTGGACTTGCTGCCCTCAGAAATGACTTCATGAGCCTGGCCGGTGTGGCTCAGTGGTTGAGCATCGACCCATGCACCAAGAGGTCACCGGTTCCATTCCTGGTCAGGGCCCATGCCCAGGTTGTGGGCCAAATCCCCAGTGGGGAGTATACAGGAGGCAGCCAATCAATGTTCTCGCTCATTGATGTTTCTATTTCTCTCTGCTTCTCCCTTCCTCTCTCTCTAAAATCAATAAAGAAAAAATATTTTTTAAAAAAGAAATGACTTCATGAGATTTAACCCTTCCATTAGCCACCAAAAAAGCAACTCCTGTTGCTTTAGAAAGAGTGTTAGCTAAAAGAATCCATGAAGTGGAAGATATAATTATAGCAAAAAAAAAAAAAAAAAAGAGTTCTAAGTTTCTATAGTACATGTATATAGACATACTGTTGTTTTGTTATTATGAGATAAAATAAATTAGAAAAAGAACTCAGGAAATTGAGTCCATTCTCCCGTTCTATGCAGTTTTGATAAGACCATAATTAATTTCTCCCCGTGCAGATCATCATAAAAAGTATTTCATGAGGTTTTGGGATTCCCAAAATTATCAGAGAATTTGAATTTCAAGAGTACTTAAAGAAGATGAAGGGTAAGTTAATTCCTTCATATGTTTCATGTAACTATTTATTGGAATACATCTGCCCATGACTACAAAAATCACTATCATTTGAGAGCCTGTCATGTGCCCAGCACCATTCTAGGCGCGTTACAAAATCGTCTTTCATCTTCTGGACAGTGAAGAATAGCTGTTGCCTTCGAACTTTAAAGAAGAGCGAACTGTGGCTCCTGAAGAAGTTACCCAAGGTGAAAGCTAGTGAACGGCCAAACTGGGATTCTAACTCAACACATGGAAACACACACAAATTGTAATAGATGAGATTTAGGGAGAAAGGAGATAAAGTCTGCTGGCAATAGGAGAGACTATCTAAACAATGCTGTTCATTAAATAATGGAAGGAACAGGGCTCTGAAATCAGAAGACCTAGGTCCCTTCCCTCCTCACCGCTTTTGCTTCTTCCTTTGTGTATTTCAGGCATACAATGAGGTTAAGTAGAGGAGAATTTAGGCATAGGTGACACAAGTTCAAGTCCCAGCTCTTGTCCTTTCTTATTGTGTGACTAGGCTGGTCATCTATCGTGAGCTTCTCTTTTTCATACATAAAACAGCATTTGCCTTATCTATGTTAAAGAGCTGTTGTATAGATATGGCCAAAAAGGGAAGGGGACGAAGAAGTATAAACTTCCACTTATAAAATAAGTCACAGGGATGGAATGTACAGCATAAGAATAGAGTCAGTAATATCATTAATAACTATGCCCAGTGACAGACAGTTACTAGATTTATTGTGGTGATCACTTTGTAAGGTATATAAATGTTTTAACACTATAATTGTACACCTGAAACTAATATATTATAAGCCAACTATAATTAAAAATAAAAAAAACTTAAAAACTAAAAAAATCAATTAAGAAAAGATTTGTTGTATAGGTCAAATAAAACATATCAAAACCCTTTTAAACAATAAAGTTCTATTTAAATGTTTTATGCATTATCTACGCAATTCCTTAATATCCTCTCAATTCTAGAGTCATAAGTAAATGGTAGATAAACAATCAACAAAATATATAATTCAAGTCAACTACTATTTATGGATGTGAGACCAGGGCATAAAAATCACTCCTGTGTTAGTTATATTTAAAATGTCTTCTTAGACTAAAAAACAAAAGTGAGAAGTTGAAGGTTTAGGTGGCTTGGTGAAGAAGACAAATAATTTACCTACATACACTATTTAGTTTTAGCAAGATTAATTTGGTAATCCCTATTAAAATTCCAAAGTTAGCTTGTGCACAATGACATCACAGATCAACTATAATCCAAAAGACCAAGGCATGGGCCCTGAATGAAGCAGAAGTGATCTGCCATCAACAGAGGAGACCTACTTAGGATGCTGCATTTCATGTCCTTGCAAGGCAGAAGAAATAAGCTCATGTTGTTCATGTGTTTTTACCTGATTAATAAATAAATACTATTCCTATTTTCCAAGAATGTTGTTTATCAAGTTTCTCAAGCAAAAATATTTAACCTGAAAGAAGTTACAAAATACAGCAGGATGAAAAACCTTACAATTAGCTCATTCTTAAATACATTAGCACCCTCTCATGAATTAGGAGAAAGTGGAATTCCTAAATTCTCAAACCGTGACGTAATATTGGTTTTATTGATTCTCTGTACAATTTGTGGGAGTAGCCAATCATTATTTTGACAGTTTTATCATAAGGTAATAGACTTCCTTTTAGATAATTGCAGTTACCACATTCAATTTCAACCTTACATAGGACTTTTTCCTAGATACAGCTTTACTGTCGGTCCTATATCACATTACTTTCTTTTTATAGCTATACACACAAAGCATTTTAGGTGTTACACCTAATTATGTCAGCACAATAACAATTTAAAAGCTCATCATTAAGAAGTAAAGGTTAAGTACTTATATGCTAAGACTCCTTTTCATAAAGACATACAGTGCTATATGACATAAGTAAATGAATTACGCAAGCACCTAAAAGTCTGAGAGTTACAAAAAAAATTAGACCTCTTTTTGGATAAACTAGAAAATTAGATGAGTTTGTGTCCAGGCAATAACATTTGTGAACTACAGTGTTGACTTACAAGCTTTCTGACTCATGAAAACTATTGAACCATGTAAGTTTCACAACACAGAGTTGTGTGGCAAAAAAATCTTTTTCCTAGGGAAGCAGTTTAGCATAAGTTGTTAAGAGCATGGGGTCTGGAATTATATCGTGGCTACTTACTGCTGGGCCTGGGGCAAGTCACTTTAGATCTTTGTGCCTTCGTTTCCTCATCTGTAAATGGGGACATTGATACTACTTGTCTTATAAAGTTGTTCTGAGGATTAAATGTCCAAGTCTGTGAAGCTCTTAAAAAGTATCTGGCATACACCATACCTATTAATATATAAATATCAGATATTATTTTTGCTTCCTTGAATTGCCTTAAGCAGCTAATAAATAAACACACAAGGAAGGATCAAAACTGAAAGGTGACCTAAGCCAGTGGATAAGGAGACAGAAAGACAACGGAGCCAAGAAATGAGCCGCACATGGGGTGTAGGAGTAATGGACATTCCTACTCCAGAGGAAAGAGCAAATTTGAAGATCAGAAGTTCTTTGTCAAAAGAATGAATTCGGCTGAAAGGAACTCTGAAGACTGAGGCCAAATGTGGTATCCAAGGCTTCAAAGTAAACGGGAGACAACAGCCCAGGAGTCAATACAGAGCTACAAGAGGCACATAAAATAGAAGACTGACAACCTTGCAGCCTTCTCGTAGGTGAGTGTTGGGGAAGTGTTGCAAAGGATCGGGTCAGGTAATGACTGGTAGACTGGAAGACAGCAACTGTAGAAGAGGCCAGGCTTAGTAGCAATTGAGCTGTAAACGCTCCTGAAAATACAAGCCATGATAATTCTCAATGTGGCGTATTTCATCATTTGGGGAGAGAGAAAAAAAAATCACTTAATTTTCCATTCCATAATTTCCACATTCCACTTCATAATTATATAATTATTAGGGAAAATAACCTGGTGTCTTGATAGGCTCTGGGAAAAATTCTGCCCCTACCCTACCTCTTCAATTTACCTGATTTTTTTTTTTTAATCCTCACCCGAGGACATTTTTGCATTTACCTTCAGATACAGCGGGAGGGAGAGAGAGAGGAAGAGAGAGAGAGTGAAACATCGACGTGAGAGAGACACATTGACTGGCTGCCACCCACACGACCCCAACCGGAGCTGGGGACAAACTGCAACCGAGGTACGTGCCCTTAGCGGAAACCGAACCCGGGTCTCTCTGGTCCACAGGCCGACACTCTAACCGCTGAGCCACACTGGCCAGGGCTTACCTGATTTTTAAAAAAATGTAAAATAAGAAGTAGTTCCATAATCAAAAGGAGAAACTATGCAATATAATTTGGCATCTGAATTAACTACTTCTCTCAAGATAAATAGAAAGTGTTTCTAGTAAGTGACTGTGTTTCTAAAGGAGAAAAACAAATCAACATTATTTTGCAATAAATATTCTGGAACGACCAAAAAATGTCAATAATCAATATTTCATATCAAACTAAAAAAATTAAAACATTGACCAAAAAAAAAAGTTTTTCTTATGTATCAAACAATGTTAATAAAAGTAATTTTTAAGTTCAAAGAAAATTCCGCTTTATTGTATATTTTTAAAACCATTTTCCCTTAACAGAAAAATATTACATGAAATTAGGACTGTACTAGAAAATCTAGCATATATAAGTACCATACATATATGAACCAATTTTTACTTATAGATCCTACCTAAGGCAAAATTTCCAGTGGGGGTGGTGGGAATTATTCCTGTCAAAATCAAGCAACAACTTGTCATCAGTTCTCGGCTCCTCTTATCTCTCAGGCTGCGAATCAATCCTGTAATCCCTGTGGTCCTTCCCAACTGCCTTCTCGTCATAGTCCCTCCCGCCCCTAACAACTTGTTCACTGATCAATTGGCTTTTTATATCTTAACATTTTCCTCACAAGTTGTTGTGAAAAACATTAGGGAAGGAACATTAATCAGTAAAAGTTTTCTATAGTTAACAAGATTTACAAGTTCAGTTGGATATCGACATTAATAGCCACGGTAGATTATTTTTTAATTTCAAGTAGCCATCCTCTGCCTGTACCCACGATCATGGATAATAGAGTTCACTAAATGCCACTGACTACACTGTATATAAAGCATAGCTGGAATCTAATTTCCAATTCTGAGCTTCTTGAATGACAAAGCTTTCAGTATAATCATTATCATTAATATTTATCATGCAATGAACGTGCTCCTATACTCCTTTTACAAAATAGCGAAAATAAGTCATTTTCTCATTCCATCAGTTGTACAAAGCAAGTCTATAAATAGATACAAGAAAATGCCTACCCATAGATACAATTTTTATCAACAAAAGCTGAGGGTCCACAATAAGCTCAAATTCCTAGCCCTGGAATTCTACCTGAATTGTCTAAACCACCAAGCTTCACAGGACAGGCTACAATAGTGTTTTCAAGAAACGGAAAACATCGTATGGTGTCTAAACTTGAAGAGTCTTTTATTAGGACTTTTGAAATGTTATAAATTTAGCCCAGCTGGTGTGGCTCAGTGGTTGAGCATTGACCCATGTGGCAAGAGGTCGCCGGTTCGATTCCCGATCAGGGCACATGCCCAGGTTGTGGGCCCAATCTCCAGTGGGGGGCATGCAGGAGGTGGCCAATTGATGTTCTCTCTCATCAATGTTTCCATCTCTCTCCCTCTCCCTCTCTCTCTAAAATCAATAAACATTTTGAAAAAATAAAATGTTATACATTTATATAAAAGGCGGATAGGTACCCACATGCAATATGTAAGGAAATAATATTTGCCATTAAGTAAACATGTAATCGATAAACAGGAGGTTTGAAAAGACTTGCAAACATTCCTCTTCATACTAAGCTAGAGAAGCTCCATTTATTTGCTTCCTTTCAATGAGGCATTTACTCCTGGAAATATGCATCAATTCCTTACATTCACTTTACCACTATTTAGGGGGCAGAAAAAAATGCAGGGTGCTATGCAAACATAAATTCAAGCATTAATAATTTTAAGGGTTAAATAATTACTTGAATGATTAAGAATCAAATGAGGGTTCACCTATAGAATGGGGAGTGCTTCCTCAAATTTGAGGTGTCTTGGAAAGAACATTCCATTTATAGATGAGTCAAACCGACACTATGTCCCCTGAGGAGCCCCGAGGTTTCCATTTTACGGAAGCATTCTATAAGATGTGCTCTGGAACCTCGATTTAGTAGCCCAAACTGAATTAATGTTTTTCCTTCCCCAAATCAAAGCAGCTCTTATTTATATTTTTATGAGGTACTTCAGTTTGAAATTTCAGATTCATCCTTTTACTTCCTCATCACTAGTATCCAGTAAATTAATAGGTCCTATAGACTTTATTTCCTCTTCTACTGCAAATCCTAATTCAGATGTTTTAAATTTTCTAAGAAGAATGTAATAGCTTATTAATTGTTCTCTCTCATAACATCCCTTACCTCAGTCCACTCTACATGGTGGTGTAATAGTATCCTCAACCTTGGTTCTTAGCTGCCATCACAACGCAGGGCTCTGTGTCATGATCCATTATAAAGTGTATTACAAATCATTAACCACTAACGCTAAGCAAATTTGTAAAAGCTTTTTTGAAAAATAAATGAAAGTTGATTTAGCTATTTCTTGAATGTTACTCATCTTCAACTGTTTTCCAATATGCTTTTTTGAGAGGAGGAGAGAGGGTGGAGTTACAGAAAAGTGCAAGGAATGATACAGAATCCTGGTTACTTTTCCCCGGGTAAATGATATCCTTCACGTCAGTGTTGTTGAAAAGCTCTGCTATTTCGAACCATCAATGGCTTCCCACTGCCTGCTAATGTAAATATAAACTCCTAGTTCTGGAATTCAGTATCTTCTATCATATGATCTTAACGAAATCTGGCCAACTTTAATTCCCACTATGACTGTGCAAAAACTTTTAGTCAGCGATTCTAGACTGTTCTTAAGCAGAACTCATAGTTTTCCATTTTCCTTCCTTGGTTCATACAGTTCTGTCTTAAATTGTCTACCCCTGCAGCCATACTCGCCCAGTCCTCGAAGCCTCCTCTAATTCTACTAATGAGAAGGCATCTTTCCCCTGACTCCTTCCAGCATGTTTTTATCTCTAAAAACACATACAGAAAGATAATTATGTACGCACTTCTACTACTGAGCTGCAACGTCTTCGATGGGAAGGCTCTCAGTTGTATTCCTTTCCTTCACTGCAGTACCTAATGTAGTGCTCAGGATACAGTCAGCAACTCAAATAGCTCTTGACAGCCCTGGCCAGTTTGGCTCAGCGGTTAGAGCGTCAGCTCACAGAGCCAAGAGTCGCAGGTTCGATTCCGGTCAAGGGCACGTACCTTGGTTGCAGTTCGGTCCCTGGCACTGGTCGGGGTTGTGCGGGAGGCAACCAATTGATATGTCGCTCTCACATTGATGTTTCTCTCTCTATCTCTATCCTTCCCACTCTATCTGAAGATAAATGGAAAAATATCCTCGGGTGAAGATTTAAAAAAAAAAAAAGCTTTTGACAAACGGCAGAAGAATAAAGAAGATGAATTCCAAAGGAGTCAATAATCCAATACTGTTAGTAAGGGACTACTCAAAGTCTAATCAGATTCAAACACCTACTGGATGCTTTCCCACTTATACTAGAGTTTTAAAGATGGTTGTGCTGTGTATTGATGGCCTAGCACACTACCAAAAGCTTGAAACCAGTTTGTTTCAAAACTGAAGTTAAAGTCATTTAAAAAGTAAGAACAAAAATTAGTAATTGCATTGGATAAAACATAATTTCACTTAGGGGGAGGGGGAATTACACCCATGTTAGGTAGAAGAGCACATCCCCGTAAGAAAATGGAGTAAATTGGTATTCTACACTGCAAATTTCATTCAGCTGTATTGTTCATTTAAAAAGAACATGAGGATTAAGAGGGTTATCCCAAAGCCAGGCAGAGTATACCGCTATCTGGAAGAAAGAAAAGAAAAGCTGTAAAAAGTCTTTGGGAAATAAACAAAATCATCAGTTTTTAATGTGGATGGAGGCATTTTCCCAATGGTTCTTCAGAAATTTTAATCTGCCTTACATTCAGACTCAAGGACAGTCAATATGCCTACTTTATAATAGTATTATAATACTAGCTTCTCTGTTAATAAGCTCTTACAAGTTATATATGATTGATTTCCATGAAAGAACTGTGAATATTTAGGTAATCTTTTCCCATTTAAGGCTATTTCCATTTTCATATCTATTCCAGTTAGGAAAATATTCATTAACAATGTTACCTATAATGTGATTCTTAGTAGAAAGTCACAGTTCTTATTAGTATGACACTCATTTCTTCATGCACTCACTCCCACTTTTAATACTTGAGACTTAATAGAAAGTGAGATGTGTGCTAAAATTGGGGAGCACGAAAGAATAATAACAAAAGACAAAATCTCCAGTCTTATTACAAAAGTTAAGATGGGAAGGTGAGATCCTAGGGGTAGATTATAAAACATGAAATTAATATTCAGGCTTCCTTAGCAACTCAGTAGTCTGTAACTGGTCATCACTTTCCAATTACACTCTCTGTTGGTGTAAGTAGAAAACAACATAAAACAAGGAAACAAATGTATTTTGATACTTGAAGCATTTGTTTAAAAAAATAAGGACTTTCTCTTTAAGAAAACAGACCAAAATATAGTCTACCTATTGCTCCTTACTAATCAAAATGCTGTTGGTAATATCCTACACTAGGAAGAAAGACTGCCAAGTGGGGTGCGCTCAGTGATGAACTGAAGGCATGATGGTGAAGAGAGCTCTTCCTCTCCTGTTTTTGCCCAGGTCTGTGATGTGACAGGAAAACCTGCAACCCTATTTTGACAGCATCTCCCCAACAATTATTCGAACTGGTACTTTATTCACTGTAATGCAATCAAAGGAGCTTGACGAGGAACTGGAAGCCTTGACTTTTAGCACCATGTCCTTAACTACCCCTTCCATTTACAACTTCTTGGAGTCTCCGTTTCCAAACCTGTCAATCGGCCTCCTATGTCTCCCCTGCTTCACTGAGTTATCCTGAGGCCATCAGATCCACGGAAATGCTAACTAAAACGTTCTTCCTCGGAACAACCCAACTGTAGATTCCATTCAGATTTCATGAGGAAAGGAAACAGTGCAGTGTGAGTAAGCTTCCCTATACTGTCTAATTTGGGAGGAATAAAAATAACTCAATTCTTTGGAACACACTTAACAGGACCATGGCCAAGTCACTTATTCTCTCTGAAACTCAGCCTCTAGAATACCCATCAGTTCGTTTTGCTGTGAGGGAAAGCAACAGTACAATGTAAAAGTATTCTACAGACCGTAAAACCTTAACCAGGGGCAATCACAAAGTCGGTACGACAAACTGCTAGCCAAGTGCCACTCACGTTTCTTTTTCACTATCCAGACACTGCGCAGAATATACATATAATGTATGTATGTAAAAATGATCTCACAAAAAAAACGCAACGGTGCTCTGTAAGATTCAATATTATTCAAGTGTATGTTACTGAAATCACATGGCTTACATGTCCCATGCTATTAGCTATACCTTTTATAGAAAGAAAAACAATTTAAAATGGAGTATTGATCTAGTGAAAGTAATAGTACATACATAGTCCTCTCTACTCCCACAGGAATCGGATTTTTCCCCCCAATTTCTAATTTTAAAAAGAAAAAATTAAAAATACAAACCAAGACTGACTGAGACTTGCAGCTCATTAAAGCTGAGGTGATTTCCCCTATATAGAACTCTATTGATCTCCATAGTCCACACTAGACAAAAAGTGTGGTCAGGGAGGGGGATGATGGATGCCTCTGCCAATAGCACTGAACAAACCTGTTAGCTAATTGCTACCAAAGACAATTATCCCCGCATTGTTTCATAATGGAAACACATTACAAAACTCTAATATACACACAGGGAAATTTGATGATTTGACTGCG